>JANAKD010000604.1:0-15772 GCA_027627215.1 Lecanicillium saksenae | reverse complement strand
AATGGACTGATGCTGGTGGTGGTGGTGGTGGGTGGTGGTGGTTCTGCTGCTGCTGCTAAGAAAAAGCCGGGCGGGTGCAAAGAGGAGGGGCGTGTCGTAGCCTGGCCCAGCCAACTCTAGCTAGACAAGGTACCTCGCCTCTCTCTCCCTCACACCACGCCGCTCCTCCTTCAGCCAAGGTACATCGCTACCTACCTAGGTAGCTACACTTACCCTCTGGGTCCAGATGATGTGCAGGCGGCTGCACGGGGGCGCCGTCGCTCAATCGCTACTGCTGCCGGGCTGCAGCTGTGAGGCTTGTCCAAGCCGTCGAATCGAGACCAGACGAGACGACGTCGGGTTGCTGAAGAGCAGTGGTCAAAACGAACAAGAAGAAACGAAGGATTCAAGTCGAAGCAATATCGAAATGCCGAATCGCCATATATACCAGCAGTCAAGCCGTATATAATAAGCGGCTCGGAAAAGGCGAGGCTGTGCTCGTGCGTGCACTAGCCCAAACGAAAAAAGATGCGTGCCTGCAACGACGCAAGCAAGCAATAATATACAGCAGAGAGTGTGGTAGGCAACGAGACGGCCAAATAGTACCACAGCCCTGCTCTTCTAAAAGAAAAAGAAAAGAATAATCTGGTTCAAAAACGGGTTGGAGGAAAACTCCAAGCAAGGAAGGTGGGCGAACCTGGGACTATTAATGCCATGGATGGATGGCACCAGATCCTACGCACCGCTTTTGTCCAGACCAGGCCAAGACAAGCAGTCGAACCAGACACAAAAAGAACGTACCGACTCGATCTATGCGTGCAATAGGACTGTGCTCCTAAAACAGCGGGAAGCGCCAAAGACAATCTCTCTCTCTCTGTCTGCCTCTCTACCTCTACCCGTCTCTGCGCCCCATTAGCATTGCGACCACCCGCTACATCCCACATGTACACACGCGCACTCCCCATGCCGGCCCGGTTCAAACTGCCTCGCAACCCTAGGTACTCTGCACACACGGGATGCTAGGAGAGCAATGTATGATGCCACCCTCCTCGAGGCCTCGCTCTCAAGTCACACTTTGGATCTCAAACCCCCGATTCGATCCACTCACGGGCGAGCTCGCTGGCCCCCCATAAACCTCTAGCCAAGGCAGGTAGGTCTCTCTGCCCATGGACGCCCGCTCCACGCTCGCAAAAGCGCTCGTTTATTGTCTGAGCCATGCCTTTAATTTTCTATGCGTGTTTCAAGATTTCATCTCGACTAGCTGATTACTTGTTTCTTCGCTCCCGATTCAAAAACTTTGCAGTGGCTAGGTTTGGGGCCGCCAAAACAGGCCGCCGTATAGTACCTCAGGTCACCACTCGCCCCCAAAGATGCGGTCAGCAGCAAGCATCTTTGGCGTATCATTGCCCAGGAGACGACTGACCCTGATCTCTCCCTCTCCCATAGTATCAGGCACAAACGAGCTGATACTACGCCGCAGAGGTCCCCTTTACGCGGCGTCCGCACGCAACGCCAGTGTCATTCTCCTTCATCACACACCTCGGCGGATGGGGGGGGGGACCCTGGACCCAGGCCGTGTGTACTGGGCTCACCAGTGTGGCAGAGCGAGGTAACGAGGCCAGCTTGGGCTTCATCTATTCGTCTGTCGAATACTGCGAAAGCCCACCGGGCCGGCAAGGGCCGTCATTTCCGTAGTCACGCCGACAGCCACGCTTGCCCTCTATCAATTTCACGAGATGTACCAGTACTAGGGACTCGCAATCGTAGCAGCGGCCGTCTACGCAGGCCACCTGAAAATCATCGTCCTTGTCGAACCATTATGCGCATATCACTCCCATGCACGCAGCTGGCGAGGCACGCACGCTGTACTCGAGCCATATGCAGGATACGGTGCTTATACCCCAGTTAAACATCTGCAGTTTGGCCGCCCCTGTGCCTTGCGATATGCAGCCATCGCACCACGGCTCAGCAGCAAAAAAACAAAACACAGTATTTGCGGCTGGATCAGATCGCAGCAGACTAGAACACATGATGGACGCAATCAGCAGCTTGGTGGGCGTGGGTGGCGCTGCTTCTTCCCCAGCCGCAGCAAGCTGGATGGGGCGCGGGAGGCGTCATTCATTCATCAAAGAGCTGTTGGGCATCAAGAAGGATATAACGAAACAAGCAGGTACCCGACGGCCGGGACAAAGGAGGGGAGGGTCTTATTGTTATTTTTACCACCTCATGCACGAAGCCGGTGCCCTTGTGAGGAGACGGGATTCGAGGGAGGTGTGCGTGTGCAGGTTGAGCCTGTGTGTGTGAGGGCAGTCAAGATGCGCGCATGCGTGCAACGCTGGGCAATCGACGAATGAGCCCGCCGCAAAATAGAAAACTGCCACTACCTTTTAGCCTGCAGGAATTAGCTGCGGAACAACGGTTTGACAGGCTGAGAGCTGCCTGTGACTAAGACGTTGGTTGAGGGTATGGGGGGAGGGGGGTCTACAGAACAAAATCCTGGCCTGCAGACAAGGCCAAACCTGGTCTCGGCGCCAAAAATGGTTGAATGACCATGTACCAGGGTAAAAAACGATTTAAAATAATCATCACATCATGGATATCACCTCGATGGAACACTGATACTAATGTGCGGTGCCTCTGATTTGCAGAAGAGGAGCAGGGCAAAGACCCAAAGGTCCAAACCCACCCAGCTAACGCCGGGGCGGCATCCTATTTGCGCAAGTACCATGTCCCGTGGCCCTGCACAAGGCAACGAAGAAGAAACGCAATGTGCCCCCCTCTCAGTCTGGTCTTCGGGGCACGATGGGATGCTACGCCAGGCTGAGCCTAGGCTCTGTGGAGTGCGGTGGTGGTGGGAGGCGAAAGATACATGGGCCGGCGCGCCTTGACAGAGAAGGGAAAGTCGAAGAGAGAGAGGGATAATAGAGAGAGAGAGAGACGGCGTGCGGTCGTATCCGGTCCCCGCAGCAGAGGTCGTCACAGGAGCACTTGCGCGAGACACCATAGGTTGAAGATGGGGGGTGGTAGATTGGGGATGCATGGCGCTCATCAGGCGCCAGGTTTTCTTCCTGGGTCTCTCTCTCTCTTTCGGCGGCCAGGCCTGGGACGACTTTTTCCTGATTGGGTTGGATCTCCCGCGAACTTCCAAGACATCTTTCTTCCTTGAGGCTATGTAGGCACGGAAGCCATCTGTTGAACCTTGGGTTGCCTCTTGATTAGCAGGCAACGTTGGGTACACACATACGTACACAAGAGAGAGGTCGATCAGCCAAAAACGGGCGGTGGGGAGTGGGAGTTGAGGGAGATGTGTGTCGCGCGGGGAGGTACCTCGGCCACTATATTTAGCGGCGGAGGGTACTTGTACGGCCGACATGGGACGCCCACACCCATCATCGAGATACCACTCACACTCACACTCAGCCATGCTCGTCACCGCCACCTGACTGGCCTACTGACCTGTGGCTCTGCCCATGGTATCGCAGCCATTCAAGGCGCTAGAATGCCCATTGTCTAGGCCTTTTTTTCGTCTTCAGCTATCTTCATCTCGGACACCTGCAACTGGTCCCGGGGCCGGGAGGCTAGCATCGTCGTCCCATACTCTACGCGCCTTTGTCATGGCCTCTTCTCCGATGGGCGGCGCAATCCTCAACACACACACACACACACACACACACACACACACACACACACCACCACTAGGTTTATTTTTGTCTCTCAATTTTGCAACTAGAGCCTTTTACGGCTTTTCCTTTTTCATCGTCTCTGCCGCCATGTACATCCAACCCCCCTCCTTTCCCACCACCACCACCACCACTAACAAAAGCTCCACCCGGCCTGTTATGCGGCCATGTTCTTCTTTGCCCTCTCTTTGGCTGAGAAATCGTCTCTCTTGCGCTGCCTCCCCCTCATGAGCACAAGAAAAAAAAAGCTGATCTCCCAAGAAAAGAAATAAAATTAGTATTATTATACCCGCGTGGGATAGACCGGCCCGTTTCGATATTAGGCCGTTTCGTTGATGCCCAACCCGTCTCCATCTCCCCCAGCCTCCCTCCTCCTCCTCCTCCGGCCGAAAACACACAATAGGTACATCACTCATGCCCACAGGATTCGATCTGCTGCAACCCACGGCTGCTTTCTTTCACATCACACCGGAAAAAAACTAATCTTTCATTGCTACGACAAACGGCACGTCCATTACCCGTTTAAAAAAGAGAGAGAGAAAACAAGACTTGGCCCAAATCTATGACCCGGCCCGTTGTCACCTACTATCGCGGCATAAAACTAGAGACATCCCGATGATTCTTCGGTATTGCAACCGCACACGTCCGTATTGTTCACTTTCTCCACCACGAAAACGGGATCACTTGAGCTCGGCTGTGTAGGGAGACAGGGAGTGTGTGTATGTGTGTGGCCAAGCAAAGTACATACAACTCTGTTTCTACTGCAGACTGCAGTATTGTCTCGCAGCGCTGCATACACACTGGAACTAGCTCTGACGCTGTGTCACCCCGATTTGGAACCCGATTTCTACGGTGAAAATGATTCTGAACGAGAAACAAGGGCTTGTTCCCCGTCAGANTTTTTGTTTTTTTTTTCTTTTTCTTTTTCTTCCTTTTCTGTGTTCGTAGCAGCGATCAAAAATTCACAAACCCGGCTCTGGCTCTGGGGTACTCTGACCTCGGCGCGGCCCGCCGCAACCCTATGCACGACGATGGCAAAAACTCCACGTTACCACCTAGGTAGGCACAGGTACCCAGTAACAAAATATGTCGCGCACCGTCAAATCTACTTGTGAAAAGTAAAGAGTCATGAGGTCCTCGACAGCGTTTGACTCCCGTCCCTACCACCTCCCTAACCCCCCCCCCCCCCCCCTTTGCTTGTGCTACCCCTTATCAGTACTACAACCACATAAAATACTTGCTGCCTTGCCTTTTGACAGTGAAAAGACCCTGGGCCCTGGCCTGGCTTGGGTGGTATTACCACCACCTTGCGCCACTGGGCATACATCACGCTGTCCAAGTCTTCCGGGAGTGGTGTGGCAACGTGAGAGAGTGGCGGTCAAGTAGGAAAAGTGCATTTATGTTGTTGTTGTTTTTTGGCTACCGTACATGAAAACCGATCCGCCATCTGTGTCCACTGACCTCCTCGGTACCTTGGAAGTACCTACCACCGTAACAAGCACGAAAAGGATGCATAACGACTGCAAATAGTTTGTTTCCACTGAGCCACCCAGTTTGTGCCTTGCATTATCCGTCACGTCAAGAAAGCCTTCCATATCTGACCATATCACCATACCAACAATAGGACGGCCAGTCTAATACATCACAGGGTTTGCTCTAGGGCTACTTTCGTATTAGGCAAAGTATAACGCAGTGTTTAATACTTGCATGGCTTAATGTTTTGTAGTGTATTTTCTTTCAGTCCAGCAAGGGTGCCGTGCACTTTGGGCATCCAACACTGCTTTTCGTCCCAGTTGTCCGGATCCAAATTCAGAAGCCGTTCATGACGGATGATAGCAAAAGCCATACCCCGTCGTGTCGGCCTCTGTGTTGGACAAGACCACGTGGTCTGCGGACCGACCATTGAGCCTCTACATAAATTCTGCCTACAGCCTTCTCTTTGGGGCTCTCCAGGCCGTGCCGCGTAGATGCTGTCTGAGAATCTCTGTTGGATGAGTCTTGGTCGTTCAATCTTGACTGTGCAAGACGCGGTCCGCAATGAGTGAATTTTTATTTTATTTTAGCTCAATCCCCAATTATGACCACCGCAGGCTTTTGCCTATCCGTTGTGCCTTGTCTCCTCGAGCGTAACATGACGCCGCGCTGCTGCGCCGCCGCACGTTCAAAGGCGTCAAGCGCTAATGCTATTGGTTAAGGATGTTTTGGAACTTATCAGTGCGATTTCAAGCCCTCATGCACAACGCCACAGTATTTATCGCAGATTGCCCACTCTTCAGCGTGAAAATGGCAAGGTCTCTGTGAATAATATGTGATGTTCCATAGATTCTCGCGGGACATACTCCTTTATCGCATCCTGACAACAACTAAAGGACGATGAAAGGAAATCTAGAAAATGGGTGACTATGCTTTCATTGGTATAAATGCACTTCGGAAGAAGACATGTACAAGATGCAAATAAAATATCCACCGTCATAGCTCGCGTACTGTTGTGTGAGACAGCACTAGTCTATAAAGATACTAACAGTAAACTTGACAGTGTAGGAGGTCGGGAACTGATTATTTGGTAACAAGTCAATATATCACTCTAATTAGACACGCATATTAATGGCTGACGTGCTGCTTCATATGCTCTATGGAGGTCTAGTATATCACTGGGTGCTTCCTGAAGTATTATTATAATTTTTTCTTGCTACTGATCCAGCATATCAATAATCAATTGAAGCAACATCGTCATTTTGGTTATTACTAGACGCAACCAGGCGCAACATATCAGACAATGTGGCGAAACACACTATTGGCCATGGCTCTCCTCGGGCTATCGCCGAGCTTCGCAGCCGCCGATATCTTCGTTCCTGTGAGCCAGGTTCGGCCTCTGCCACTGAAAACCGGCGGCAGCGTGTCGACGCCACATGGCCTCTTGCAGCGTAGCTGCCCCGAGGAGATTCAACCAAAGGCAGAGGTCATAGTGTCGTCCTACTTCAATGAGTCGTACGGAATGGCCACTGCCAAAGACGGGCGCTATGCCTCCTCAGACAGCCTCGTGCGCGGCGCCGTCGAGGCGTGGGCGCAGCATCAGAGTCTCGCTCTGCGACCGGACGTGGTCTGGTTTGAGATCCTGGCGCAGCTCAACCTTTACGCCACCAGGCATGCTGACGAGCTGGGCGACCTATTTATCAAGCCCGTGGGCCAGGAGGTGATCGTTGAGGAGTGGACGTGGCAGGGTGTCGTCAACAGCTTCGAGTCCGAGCTCCGGGCGCGGGTCAAGACATATTGGTTGGAGCGGTGGATCACTCCGGGCTTCAGCACAAGCACGGCC
Source organism: Lecanicillium saksenae (assembly GCA_027627215.1). NCBI lineage: Eukaryota > Fungi > Ascomycota > Sordariomycetes > Hypocreales > Cordycipitaceae > Corniculantispora > Corniculantispora saksenae. The sequence goes on along the minus strand of JANAKD010000604.1, from coordinate 8,797 downwards.
AACAACAACACAACCGCTGCGGTGCTCATGATGGGCCTGACACAGCAGCATTTCACGTTCGTTGGGGGTATCATCTGTGGACTGCCATCAGTCACACTCCTTGGAAAGCGTGAGGACTGGGCGGCCCTCCTGGCCAAGCTGGATAACTTGCGACTCTTTGGCGCCGAGCCAACCGAATACGCCAAGAACCTGCGTCCGATTCTGAGCATGTTTGTCCGGACGTGGGACGAGCCGAGCAGCAAGAACGTACAAGGCTTCTGGAACCAGATTGTGCGTGCCGAGAAGGTCTTTGCATGCGGCGCAGGGCCAGCCGAGTACAACATCTCGGGCTGGATTACTGGCTTCTTGCACTGGACATCCAGCGGCGAGGACAGCGACCGAGGTTGTGCCGTCACCGACCTCGTCGTCCTGTACCTTGGAGATGTTGACCAGGACCTTGGCGGCGGCGTTGTCGAGAGCAATGGACTTGAGGATGGTGGCGCCGTCGTTGGTGACCATGATTTCACCGGTGGAACTGCGGTGTGTTAGCGGTGTACATGGATTCATGTGAAGCTGAATTAACAAGCCAAGCAATGCAATACATACGCGGACTGCAGAATCTTGTCCATGCCCTTGGGGCCGAGGGTGCTCTTCACCAGGTCGCCAACCGCGATGGCTCCGACAAAGGCGGCGAGACGCGCATTCTCACCCTTTTCCTCAGTGGTCCCCTCCTCGAAGATTTGTGTAGGTACAAACGACTGGAAAGAAAAATATGTTAGTTATTTATGACTCCCAGTACGAGCCTGCAGGTTCGCACAGGTCAACCCAAGCCTGGGAGTTCAACATACCATTGTAGGCTATTCTGTTGCCTATCGTGTGCTGAATGAAGCTGGAACCTATGCTCTCCGCCCCTCGAAGCACATCGAAGGCAGCCTTTTTTTCTGGAGCTTCCAGTAGCCTCTTGTAGGCACAACCCCACCACCGGTCCCCTGCACGTGACTTGCCCCTCGATGACCAAACTGCCCGGCAAAGGAAGATCGCTTCTCCGCCCACGCACACTTTGTGCAAAGTCGAGAACCACCAAATTTGCGCCAGGCGAGGCCCATCACCAAAAAATCCAGCATCTCCTCCCCCACGCACGACACGGCCACCACTTTTCGCGCCGCACGAGGATTTCCCAGGCACTGTCGAAATTCTGCCCCCGCGTGCAGCTCTGGCCTACAAATACCTTGTCGCGCCGCCCGCCTTTTTACAGATTTTATTTCTGTAAATTTCCTATCGAAAAAGTGACAAAAGCGGGGCATCGTTAACAGACCCCTCGCTTGCAACAACACCGCGAATATGGCGCCCTCTTTCGACCATTTGCGCGAGGCCGACCTCGACGACGACGAGTTCAACGAAGATGAGATCGACTTCTCCGACCTCCGCGAGCGCTTCGATGTTCAGCTCGACAAGGGCTACGACACCTTTGTCGTCATCGACGGTCTACCCATCGTTACTGAGGAGCAAAAACCCAAGCTCGTCAAGTTTCTGCTCAAGAAGCTCAACACCGTTGGCAAGGCCCGCGAGGACTCCATCTACATGCCCGTGGGCGAAAACGACAAGTCTCTAGGGTGGGTAATATTTGCTAGCGGTTGCAGACACTGCTAACCTTTACAGATTCGCATTTGTCGAATACTCCTCCGCCAGCGAGGCTGCCGCCGCTGTTCGCTCGCTTGACATGGTTCCCCTCGATAAGAAGCACACTCTCCGCATCAACAAGATCTCCGATATTGAACGCTACGGTGCCGAAGGTCGCATCAAGGACGAATATGTCGCCCCCGAAATTCCTCCCTTTGAGAAGCGTGAGCACCTGAAGTGGTGGCTCAAGGATCCCGCCGGCCGTGGTCGCGACCAGTTTGTCATGTACCGCGGTGACAACGTCGGTGTCTTCTGGAACAACGAGAAGGACCAGCCCGAGAGCGTGGTGGAGCGTCAGCACTGGACCGAGACTTTCCTGCAGTGGTCCCCCAAGGGTAGCTACCTTACCTCCATCCACGCCCGTGGTGTCCAGATCTGGGGTGGTAGCTCGTGGTCGAAGCTCGGCCGCTTCCCCCACCCCTTCGTCAACCTCGTCGCATTCTCGCCCAACGAAAAGTACCTTGTTACTTGGTCTAACCGCCCGATTTCGGTACCTGAGGATGGCGGTGATGGTACCCTCACCGCTGACGACGAGGGTAAGAACTATGTCATCTGGGACATCGAGTCTGAGATGCCCCTCCGTTCTTTCGCCAACCTGGAGCCTCCCAAGACGGAGGAGGGCAAGCCCCCGCCAAAGCAGCAGTGGCCCGCCTTCAAGTGGTCGGCCGACGACAAGTATGTCGCTCGTCTGAACCCTGGCCAGTCCATCTCCGTCTACGAGCTGCCCCGCATGAACCTGCTCGACAAGACCACCATCAAGATTGACAGCGTCGTCGACTTTGACTGGGCTCCGGCCACGGTCAAGCGCGATGGCGTCAAGACGTACGAGCAGCTTTTCTGCTTCTGGACTCCCGAAATCGGCAGCAACCCCGCCAAGGTCGGCCTGATGAGCGTCCCCTCCAAGGAGATTGTTCGCAGTCTGAACCTCTTCAGTGTCAGCGACGCTAAGCTCCACTGGCAATCTGAAGGCGCCTACCTGTGCGTCAAGGTCGACCGTCACTCCAAGTCGAAGAAGTCGCAGGCCACGACGCTGGAGATTTTCCGCGTCAAGGAGAAGGGTGTTCCCGTCGAAGTTGTCGACACCATCAAGGACACCGTCATCAACTTTGCCTGGGAGCCCAAGGGCGACCGTTTCGCCATCATCACCACAACGGAGCCCGTCGGCGCCACCGCCGTCGCCCCCAAGACGGCCGTGGCCTTCTTCTGCCCCGAGAAGGCTAAGGGTTCCGTGGCCGGCAACTTCAAGCACCTGCGCACGCTGGACAAGAAGAACAGCAACGCCATCTACTGGTCCCCCAAGGGCCGTTTCGTTTTGATTGCCACCATTGGCAACCAGCAGAGCTCTGATCTCGACTTCTTGGACCTCGACTTTGAGGGTGAGAAGCCCGAGTCGGACAAGGATCTGACCGCCAACCTGCAGCTGATGAACACTGGCGACCACTACGGCGTCACCGACATTGAGTGGGATCCTTCCGGCCGTTTCGTCGCCACCTGGGCCTCTGCCTGGAAGCACTCTGTACGTACATTGACTACTTGTGTCTCTAAGCAATCGCTAACAAATTTAGATGGAAAACGGTTACCACATCTACGACTTCCGTGGTGAGGTTCTGAGAGAAGAGCCCGTCGAAAAGTTCAAGCAGTTCCAATGGCGCCCCCGTCCCGCCACGCTGCTGACCAAGGACGAGCAGAAGCAGGTGCGCAAGAACCTGCGTGAATACAGCCGCGTATTTGAGCAAGAAGATGCCGATCGCGGCGCATCTGCCGACTTGGCGGTCGTCGAGGCCCGCCGTCGCATGCTCGAGGAGTGGTACATGTGGCGCGAGGAGGTCGAGGCCGAGACGTACGAGGAGAGAGAGGTGCTCGGCCTGCCTCAGGACCCCCACGCCGCTCTGCTGGCAGCCAAGACGAAGGAGGTCGAGGGCGCCGGCGAGTCAGGGGNAGGAGCACATTATCGAAGAGATTGTGGAAGAAGTGCTGGAGGAGACGGAGGAGATTGTTGGTTAACGCGGATGCTTGCCACGCATATACATGGAGTGACTTTTTGCTGTACGGGTAGAAAAAAGACGGGATATGGCAGGTTCAGTAATGACGTTTTTGAAGACATTTCTTGTTATGATTCATACATAGTAAAAACATTGAAAAAGAAGCATATGATGGATGATGTGAATGAAAGGTGAATTGGGGGAAGCATAAGATTTGGGTTGGCGAAACACTGAGCCGAGCTATGCTTGCGTGACGCGTACTCGGTACAAGGTATACTGCACGGGTGATGTGATTAATACGAGGCAGCTAGCAGAGGCGATAGGTATTGTTTATACACAGAACAGCAGTGAAGATTTGCCGAGCATTATTTCAGTCATACATGTCAAGGGAGTAAAGCCATGCATGCTGGATGAATAGCATGATGCTAATGCACATGTCGTAGATTGGTGGAAGTTCGTACAATGTGTAGGTACATATGTCAGTGGACATGGGACGATGTCGCCATCTTGGCTGGACCATGGGCTGTCAAGCCACGTAATGTAGGATGACGGGCCTGTCAATTGCGTCCACACACAAGCGCGACAGAGTCAAGAAACAAAATCGATTAATCAAAAATCGAAACTCTGTTTGAACGCTCCATCTCACACAGTGTGTCGGATGCCCTGGAATGTCTGATACAGTGTCATGTTAGTCATGCTGGTGAGAAGAGAGGCACAGCCGATTCGGGCTTTTTACAGCGCGCACAAGGGCGCTGGGGCGGTAATTAGGGGGCCACCACCCGCTGAGAACGGCCGCAGCCGGGCCGCTGCAACAGACAGGCTAAAACAGACACACACAGGGGGGGGTGGACGCTAGCAAGCCGTCTTTGTGTGGAACGCGCTGGAAACTTTGAAAGCCTTGGACAAGGGAGGTTCGGTGGGGTCTCGGTTTTTTTTTCTATATTTTTTTTGTGTGCGAGCGAGCCTTGCATGTTATGTTCGAGGGGCCTGTCTTGGATAAAGCAGGCTGTGTAGCAAGGCAGCTGGGTTGGTGGGAGGGGGCTACATTACAGGGCTTGAGGGCACAGCCGGGTTCTTGATGATTAATAGAAAAAAGCAAATGAAATGAAATGAAAAGAAAAGTGAAGAGAGAGAAGAGAGGGAAATCAAGAAACGCAAAGTCACATCCAAACTCGTCCCTCTGTGTTGCTTTTGCTAGTGTCACTCTGCAGTCACTCTGCAACCTCACCCAATCATCTGCCAAAACGGCTCACACCCACCAGAGCCACCTCCTCGCAGCGTCGCGCACCACCAAAAAAATTCAATAGGGGGCTGGATCTCGCACATCAGCCCACCCACTGGAACAGCCCGCCGCCCATCCCACACATATCGAGTCAGTGGCCACCCGTTCTGCTCTGCCGTCTCCGCTTCTCTTTCATCCTCCCATGCATCGTCCGACCCGATAGCTTCATCATCTCCAGACAGCGTGATACAACATCGATTCATCTCCTACCCGACTAGCGACCGTTGCACGCCGTCCTCAATCCGCCCGACCACGCCTCTCGCCAAGCCGCTCGCCTCGTCATCCCCGGGCATGGCTGATGCTCTCATCAAGCAGCATCCGCTGGATCCGCCCTGGTTGAATCATCATCGCTCATGTGGCCTGCATGCCATTGAGAAGCTCGCCTAATCTCCAAAAACTGCTCTCACGCACGTCGACACCATGCTGCGGCGCCGTCCCGGCGACGGGCGGCGTTCCGCCCAACAGAATNAGGCTGTTGCTCGCATTCGCCATCATCCTCATCCCGTGGCTTCAGCTCGCCGACGCTCAGCAGCAGCAGCAGCAGCACCAGCACCAGCAACCCCCNGCCGTCCACTCTGGCTCGCCGCACGCGAACCACGATTTACACAACGACAAGGTGTCCGTCGACGATCTCGCCCGCTGGGCTGCCTCCGTCCATCGATGCCGTAACCAGTCAGCCTGGCAAGCCCACCGGCGCCTCCGACAACGACAAGCCCCGGTACACGGCCCGAAGCGCCAGCCGACAAAACCAAAAACGCAACATCATCATGCCCGACGATGAGAGCGCCCTTGCAACTTTAGCTCCGGCCCAGCCCGTCAGAGCACCAAAACCTCCCAGCGATCTTTGGCCTCGAAGCATCCCCGCTTCGGGGCTGACATCGACGCAGAATGCGCGGAACCTGGAGGATTGGGAAGTGGAAGACTTTGTTCTTCTGGCGACCGTCGATGGAGATTTGTACGCCAGCGACCGCAACACCGGTAAACAGCGCTGGCACCTAGAGGTCGACCTACCCATGGTCGAGACCAAACACTACCGTCTCAACAACTCCATCCTCGACGACGACTACAACCCAGTCGACCACTACCTCTGGGTCGTCGAGCCCAACTCCAACGGAGGCATCTTCATCTGGCGACCCAGTCCTCAGGGCGGCCTCGTCAGGACAGGCTTCACCATGAAGAGTCTCGTCGAGCAGCTCTCGCCGTACGAAGATACAGAGGGAAAGATTGTTTACACGGGCGACAAAAAGACAACCATGGTCACCCTTGACGCCGCGACAGGCCGAGTCCTCAAGTGGTTCGGATCCAGCGGCTCACACGTCAATACTGATGACTTCTGTCGCCAAGCTAATACCTTTGACGATCACGACAACGAGGAATGTCTCACTACCGGTACCATCACCTTGGGCAGAACCGAATACACCGTGAGCATCCAACGCTCGGACATCAAGGAAGNCCCCATTGCCACCCTCAAGTACTCGGAATGGGGCCCCAACACCTTTGATAGCGACCTGTACATGCAGTACCACAGCTCCCTCGACAATCGATACATCACGAGCCAGCACAACGGCAAGGTCTACGCATTCGACCAGTTACGCAAGGACAAGCCTACACCTCGTTTCTCCAACAAATTTTCTGCGCCCGTTGCCAGCGTCTTTGACGTCTGCCGACCATGGGATGCTGTTACTGGCAGCAACCCCCAGCTTGTTGTCCTGCCTCAGCCGCCAATGCCGGCTCGTAATCAAAAAGAGGAGCAGATGCGCATCAACAGCATATTCGTGAATCAGACAGACACTGGTAGCTGGTATGCAATGTCTGGGCAGGCCTATCCGCTCATTATCAGTGCGCCCCTGGCTCAGATGGCAGATCCAGACTTCTGGAACATCTTCCCCTCCGCAGATACGATGAGCCAGAACCGCATCAGCAAGGCTCTGGTGGGAACTCACTTCTTGGAAGCACTTCCGGGAAAGAAGCACAACCAGTTTCCCACTCTGCCTGACAAAGCCACTGAGGAATCCGTTCAGCGACCGGAGTCCCCTGCCTCCCACAATGAGGCAGCCACCGTCACTGAGGAACCCACGATCATTACAAAAGTCAAATCCCTGCCACAAAGCGCTGCGAACAGCGTGTACGACTTTGTGAGCAACCCGATTCTCATCATCATCTTTTTTGTTGCCATTGTGTACAACCAGAAGAAACTCCGTCGCTCCTATCACCGACTTCGATCCAAGGGCCTCCACAAGGGCTTGGTTCAAGAGGTCCAGACGCTTCTCTTCTCGGAAACTCTTCCAGAAGAGAAACGCGAAGAGTCCAAGACTGAAGCAAAGAGTGAGATTGTCAAGGAAGACCAGTCAGCTGGCCTTGAGAAGAAAGAGGAAGAAAATGCTGAGGCGAAGTCTGTCGAGAAAGACACCCAGCGTGCCGATGAGGCCAAGGCTTCCGCGCCGGCGAGTCCTGTTGACAAGGGCACTGAGTCGCCAGATGGACAAAGGACTCCCAAGCCAGATGACAAGCAGGATAAAGCTTCTGGCGAGACTAATGACGATGCCCCCGAGACCCCTGCCAAAGGCAAGAAGAAGGCTCATCGTGGTCGACGCGGAGGAGTCAAGCATCGCCCCAAGAAGCAACAGCGCGAAAACTCACAGTCTCGTGACGATGAGCCCGCCGACGCAACTGTTGAGGAGGCTGTCAAGAATGCCAAGCGTCTTGGAGACAAGCCGAGCCTTCAACCTGATGTTATGACCGTCCATAATGACATGAGCGCCGTCACCAGCCCAATTATGCGCATGGGTAATATTGAGGTCAACACGGAAGTTCAGCTCGGCACCGGCAGCAACGGCACCCTCGTCTTTGCCGGACGCTTCGATGGCAGAGATGTCGCCGTTAAGCGCATGCTAATCCAGTTCTACGATATTGCCTCGCAAGAGACGAGACTCCTTCGTGAATCTGATGACCATCCCAACGTCATTCGATACTACTCGCAGCAGATGCAGGACGGTTTCCTCTACATTGCTCTCGAGCGATGTGCAGCCTCTCTGGCGGACGTTGTGGAAAGACCCCATCACTATCGCGAGCTGGCAACGGCAGGCAGAATGGACCTCCCTGGCGTCTTATACCAGATCACCAACGGTATTAGCCATCTGCATAATCTGCGAATTGTTCATCGCGACTTGAAGCCACAAAACATTCTCGTCAACATGGGCAAGGGTGGCAAGGCCCGACTGTTGGTGTCCGATTTTGGTCTCTGCAAGAAGCTCGAAGGTGGCCAGTCCTCGTTCGGTGCTACAACTGGTCGCGCAGCAGGAACCTCCGGCTGGCGTGCTCCTGAGCTATTGCTGGATGACGATGCCCGTGACATTTCCATGGTTGATGCCAGCACGCATAGCGGCTCTGGTTCGGTTCTGGTAAACGACGGTCTCATGCCCGGCAGCCGTCGCGCGACCCGCGCCATTGACATTTTCTCTCTCGGCCTGGTCTTCTTCTACGTCCTGACTAACGGCTCACATCCGTTTGACTGCGGCGATCGGTACATGAGAGAAGTCAACATTCGAAAGGGCGAATACAACTTGCACCTGCTCGACGCTCTCGGTGACTTTGCTGAGGAGGCCAAGGACCTGATTGCCTCGATGCTGGACGCAGACCCCAAACGCCGTCCTCCCGCTCGCGAGGTCATGGCACACCCGTTCTTCTGGTCCGCTAAGAAAAGACTGGCATTCCTGTGCGATGTGTCGGACCACTTTGAAAAGGAACCGCGCGATCCCCCGTCTCCCGCGCTCCAAGAGCTAGAGCGCCATGCCGCTGAAGTCACACGCGGTGACTTCCTCAAGGCTCTGCCGCGCGAGTTTGTCGACTCCCTCGGCAAGCAGCGCAAGTACAC
>JANAKD010000603.1:0-15815 GCA_027627215.1 Lecanicillium saksenae | reverse complement strand
CCTCTACACCTTAGTGGCAAGCCTCAGGCGCATCCTCCCACAATCGCTGCTCACGATGCTCACGACGCTCACGACGCTCACGACTCTCACGACACCCAAGACGCCCACGATGCTGCTGCGGCTACGGCTAGCCTCGACGCCGACACCGGCTACGTAGCTACCGATTCCAAGCTCAAGCTCAACACTGCAGCCTCTCATGCCCACACCGCTAGCAATGGACTTGCCGGCAGTCCTCGTTCACTTGGAGGCGGTCGCTTCTTTCGTGATCCTCTCGGTATGGCCATGCCCGAAAACCGCTCCCAGTCACAGAGCCCGTTTCGCCTCGCCATGCCCACCATCTCTCCGGCCCAGTTGGCCTTTTCCGCCATGCAGTATCTCCCTGTACCCGTCATTGTCCTCAACAGCCTCAAGACCGTCGTTCTTGCCAACGAGGCCATGGGCAGAATGATGGGCATCATTGGCGACGACGCAGATGACGAGGACACTTCGCTTACCATAGATCGCCTTCGTGGTCAGACCCTGTCACAGGTTGGCATCGACATGCTGCAAGATGGCAAACCTGTGTGGGTGACCTGGGAGACCTTTTTCGACACTCTGGTCCATGAGCTTGGCACCAGACCGCCTGCCTCTGAGCAGTGCCCGCCGTCGGCAACTGTTGGCGCCGGTGACGCCACTCCCACCATCAACGGCCCCAGGAGCCCGACCAAGCGGCGCTGTACGCCCACCAAGCCCACCCAAGACGCCATCATCGAAGTCGTCATCTCCAGAAAAGGCCTGAACAAGACTACTTTTGACAGTCGCTACAAGTCGAAAGAGTCCGAGTTTCATGCCTTTGCCAAGATGATTGTCACCGTCTGGGAGGTCGAAGACAAGCAGGTCTACTTCACTCTCACTTTTACGAGTACACAATCCACACCCTCGGCCCCCGTCAGCAACAAAAAGAGTATCGCCAAATCCAGTGTCCTCGAGGCTGCCGAGAGAAAATCCATATCCAATTCCAACCCTTCGTCTGTCGCATCCAGCCGAGATTCAAGCTCGCCCGCTCTAAACACCCCCAGTGTCCTCACCATGTCCTCAAGCCCCTTCCCGCCGATGGGCCCGCCCTCGGTTGCTGCCCATTCGCATTCTAGCACACCCTCGGTGCTGCAAAAAATTATTCGCATGAAGGATGCCCTTCTTGATAACACCCAGATGCCAATCCTCGCCATGTGGAAGGACGGCAGCGTCACGTTTCCGAATAAAGCTGCTCGCTTGTTGCTTCACCACGATGCCGATCTCGACTCATCTTCGGATGGCCTTGATCTGCTAAAGAACTGGGAAATGTGGACTGAAGATTTTGGCCGCAGGCTCGAGGTTGACGAACACCCGCTCGCGATTCTGCTCAAGACAGCCACCCCCTTCGCCAGCACCCGCGTCGGAGTCTTTAATTCCCAAGGCAAACGCATAGTATATGATCTTCTTGGCGAAGCCATAACCGACGAAAAGACTGGCGAATTTCTGGCCGGGGTTGTCACTTTCCGAGATGTCACTGTAATGACGGAAGAAATTTCACTCATAAAGGAGCGTGATGAAGAGCGCTTCAAGATCATTTGCGATACTATGCCTCAGCTCGTGTGGACTGCCACTACTGATGGATTGCCCGATTTTTTCAACACACGATGGTACACCTACACCGGCCTGGCCCCGGAGGATTGTCTTGGCTCCGCGTGGCAGGCTTGCTTCCATCCAGATGACAAGACCGAAGCTCTTTCCCGCTGGAGAAGGGCGCTGGAGACTGGAAACCCCTACGTCATGGAATATCGCTGCCAGAACAAGGAAGGTGAATGGCGTTGGTTCCTCGGACGAGCCCTTGCCGTTCGAAACCCTGAAACGGGTGAAATTGAAAAGTGGTTTGGTACCTGCACTGATGTTCACGAAAGTATCGAGACCAAGTTGGCGGCCAAACAAACGCGTCAGCAGCTGCTCAGTGTCATTGCCCACTCACACGTCACCATCTTCACCGTCGACCCGAACCGCCGCGTAACCATGCTGGAGGGAGCGTTGATCTGGGAAAACACATACGAAGATACCGACAAGGCACGCTGGTTCATTGGTGAAGACATGTACACCGTCTTCAACAGGCTGACCGAGCAGATGCCCGAAGGAGAACGCCCAGACTGGCTCAACTCTATTGAAGAAATCCTCGAAGGAAAGCGCTCTGAAGATGTCAAAGAGCATGGACTCGATGATCGTTGGTTCCGAACTCGATTTGTTCCAATGTACGGGAAGAAACCGCAAAATGGCAAGCAAGCCAATGTCGAGGGCGTCATAGGTGTGGTCATGGATGTTACCGAGCTGAAGGACAGTGAGGAAGCTCTCCGTGTACAATCTCGCGCCAAGCACAAGGCAATTGCTAATGAGGCCGCGGCCAACGAAGCCAACCGTCTCAAGAGTCAGTTCCTCGCAAACATGTCCCACGAAATTCGAACTCCCATTACCGGTGTTTTGGGCATGGCCGAGCTCCTAGGGGACATGAACCTAGATGAGGAGCAGAGAGACTATGTTGACAATATTGAGAGTTCAGCAACATCGTTGCTGACTGTCATCAACGATATCCTCGATTTCTCCAAGGTGGAATCCGGACGACTCGATATTGAAGAAGTCCAATTTTCCCTCTCCATTATTCTGAAAGAGGTAGTTCGCATGCTCAAGTTTGCTGTTGAGCGCAAGAACCTCGATTTCCAGTCCAACATTGACGACGACATCGAGAACGACTTGGCAGTGATTGGAGATCCTGGGCGAGTACGCCAGATCATAACCAACTTGCTCACAAACAGCATCAAGTTCACAAGTCAGGGCTACGTTCGATTTTCCGTAGTCAAGGAAAAGGAGACAGCAGACTCGATGATCGTAAAATTTACCATCGAAGATACTGGTATCGGCATTCAGGAGGATGTTCGCCGAAAGCTCTTCCAGCCCTTCAGCCAAGGAGATGCTTCGACTGCCCGCAGATTTGGTGGAACCGGTCTTGGTCTAACCATTTGCAAGAATCTTCTCGATTTGATGCGTGGCCAGATCACCCTGGAATCTACTGTTGGTACCGGCACGACGGCGACTTTTTGGATCCCCTTCCACAAGCCCCAGCGACGGAACGCTCGAAATGTCGACGCCGGGGCCATCCCCGATCGGCTGCAGTCGGATTTGAGCTTGTCTTGCAACAGCTCCGAGTATGAAAACGCAATGACTGCTACGCCTCCGGGATCCGATGGCTCCTCCGGGCTTTCTGGTCTCCGTCGACGCTACTCTGTACGATCATCCCAAAGTGTTGAGCAGGATCTGCCCCGTTCCGAGAGAGCTGCCTTCCATATTCTCGTCGTCGAAGACAATGCAGTCAACCAAAAGATTGCCACGCGAACCATTCGGAAGCTTGGCTTCCAGGTGACTGCGGCCTGGAACGGTAGGGAAGCCTTGGAATATATTATCGGAGCAAGCGAGGGCCGCAACGCTAAGCCTGACATCATCCTCATGGATGTGCAGATGCCTATTATCGACGGCTACAAGTGCACACATCTGATGCGGCACCACCGGCCATACAAGTGCCTCATTCATGATGTGCCCATCGTCGCGATGACGGCGTCGGCGATCCAAGGTGACCGGGAAAAGTGCAAGCGAGCGGGCATGGACGACTATCTGGCAAAGCCTGTGACCATGACAATTCTCGAGCGCATGCTGATTCGCTGGTGTGTTACGCGCCGCCGCGAAAGCGCTGCAGCCGACCATGCAGTATCTGATTGCTCCGAGCTAAGCGAACACTGCGATGCATCCAATATCCCTAACATTGGCGTGGACGACAGGACTCCCGCTCCAAAACAAAACCTCAGTTCCGGCGAAGACGTACAAGACGACTCCACCCAGGGCCCGGTCACACCTACGCCAGCTACTGCCAACGGCCGAGACGAGCTTTCGCCTTTTGATTCACCTTCTCTGGTCAACATGCCGCCGCGAGTCCCGCGTCCCGAGCGAGACAAGGAGTTTTCAAGCATGCTGCAGGAGACAAAGCTCATCGATGCCGCAGGAGGACCGGCGTCCAACCTGCGTAGCAACAGCAGCTACCAAGGAAAGGGCTCTGGCGAGGCGCTGACAGAAGCCAACGTCACGAAGCTCGATATCGAAAACAAGCATCCACAGAGCCAGTGATTCATCATTACTGATACGAAAGCGACTCAGCTTTAATATTTATATTACAACGACCGAACGCCAAGGATTTTTAACTTTTTAATCTACGAAAGCGAAATAAAGCGAAAGCGATTTGATTTTTTTACATGGCCACTCGATTCATGCAAAGAGTGGCCGTTTTTGGGAAGGGTATTTTTTCGGCGCAATTTGGTCTGCCTTTTTCACGCATCTGGTTTCGGAAAAACAAAAAACTTGGGTTTATTTTATTATTATGATTAATTTGGGATGGTTATAATACGCACCGGACCATGTGCCTTTTTTTTTTCTCATCTCTTGGCATCAGTCCTCATGACCTGGTTTCTGGTTGAAATTTTTTCTCTCTCTCGTCTGGCACAGACGATGTTTCATGTTATTTTCATCTTTACTACTACTACCCAGCCAAGGGGTAGTCAGTCAATGGGCCATTCTGGGAACTAGACACATATACGCGTATTATCTGGAAGAACCTTTTTTTCTTCTTCTTTATTTTTTAGCAAGCAGGAGAACGGGAGGTTTAATGGTCTGTTTTTCATGTACATGACGAGTTTAAAAAGAAAATGACGAAATGTAATATGAAAATAAGAGATGATAGTTCTAACAGCAACTTCACGCAAGAATTTCACATGATAATAAAACCGAAAAATGTGTCTGCCATTTCGATTTTTGAAAATTAAAAAAACATGAACCGAGGCCCCCTAAGAACAGAGCAATAAATGCATACATGGCGTTAAAAAGAAAAGTATGATAAACCCAACCAACTCGCTTCCCTCCCAAAATAAACTCCCATCTTTGTCAAAATACAATGTGACGGTGGTAGTCGTCCATTTTAAAAGTGTTCCTTCCAGAAGCGGAATTGCACTTCGCGGGCAGTAGCGCTCTTGCAGGCAGCCTTAATGTCGCGAGCTGAAATTTTATGTTAGCGAAACGATACTCGTTAGATAAGATTGAAGATGGAGAGGGACTTACCAGCTGCTGACGGACCGCAAAAGTACACACCGACAGTCGTGCGCATGCTTCCCTCCAGCCCGTTGATGTAGGTGCGATCGAGAATACCATCGCGCATGCCGGTGAAGAGGCGGGGGAAGTCGGGACGACCAAACTGAGTGCGGGCCTTGAGCTCGGTGAGGGGATCGGCGTTGGCGCCGACACTGTTGAGGACAATGTTCTGCGTCGTGTCCATGTCGAGCTTCTGGGTGAGGTAGGTGTGGATCTTGAGGAATTCGACGCCGTTGCTGCCGGGCAGGCGGGCAGCCTCGTTGGACTGCTCCTCGAGAGAAGAGAGTAGCGTCTGGAACCACTCAAAGGAACCCGTATCCTTGCAGACCCAGATGAACTCGACACGGCGAAGACGCGTGGGAGGGTTGGGCGAGTTGCGAAGATGCCAGATGTTCTTCAGGATGGAGGCCCAAGGTGTGACACCAATACCTGTTCCGATGAGGACAGCGATTTCGTTCTCAAAGACATCTTCGGCGGGAGCTCCGTAGGGACCATCGATGCGGAGAGCGGGCATCTGCTGACCGTTCTGCAGAGCGACTTCGTACATGCCCATGGGGTCCACACCGTCGTAGAGCTTAGCCTGCGCGTTACCGGCACCGAGAGCGTCACCAAGTGCCTGGGTGAAGTCACCAACCTGGCGGACGTGGATGGACACATACGGGTCAAAAGGGCACGAGGTAATGGTAAAAGGGTGCCACTGGTACTTGGAGATGGATGGGATCTGGAGGAAGAGCCACTGACCAGCCTTGTAGCGGAATGAAGGCTTGCTGAACTGAATCTCGACGACATCGTAAGGGTGACGGACAACACGGGTAATCTTGGTTTCACGACGGGCGCGGACCTCACGGTAAAGGCGCTCGATGAGATAGAAACCACCCGTCCAGAGCTCCCAACGCCAACCGAGATAACCGATGCAGTGAGTCCAGTACTGCTCACCGGCGAAGGGTGAGAAAGCGTCGACGGAGTCACGGACGAAGCAGCCAGTGGTGTGCGTGTACAGAGCCAAGAAGAAAGGAATGAAGAGGTGGTGCGTATACCAAAAAGTTTCGAATGACTGTTGACGAATGCGCGAGTGGGCAGTGGTGTACATGAGCATCATGCAAAGCAGCATGACGTGACCAGTGATACCACCAGGCTGGCCGTAGTGAATCTGAACAGCGGAGACGGGTCGGATCTGAGTCTTCTCGACGTTGTAGAAGTTGACGTAGTGAGCGCCGGCGTGGCAGATGCTGAATACCAGGAGGGCGTAGGCGAGTTGTCGGTGCAGCCAGATGTTTTCATCTAGTGGCAAGAATCGAACCTTGGGACGGACCCATCGAATAATCGTGCGGCAAACGGGAAGGAGAATGAGCATGCCATCGACACTGAGGACAAGACCAGCACCACGAGAGATCCAAACGGAGAACTTGAGAGAGTTGAGACCAGCGAGTCGCTCATCGGAAGCTTGCTTCCACCTAGATTGTGTGAGCCGAGGTTGAGAGTATAACAATTCGGTATACCTTACCAACCATAGGCAAAGATGCCCCAGTGGAATACCCAAAAGAGAATGTGAAATGTGAGTTTTCTAGCAGTAAACTGCTTCAGAAAGAGCTCGCGATAACCTAACTGTCCAGCCATGTTGACGAATAGATTTAGTTGGGCATAAGGATGTGAGTAGACTATTCAATGTCGACCGGCGACAAAAGTTTCGGTTGGTGACGTGGAAAACCGAATCGTAATATGAATGAATGTAAATGCTGTCGCCAAGGCCCAAACAAGGAATGAAAATGGAACCGCAAGAATTAGATGTAATGAAAAAGGAAGGAAATCTGAGCCAGCAGGAGGAAGAAAGAACAGACACCGGTGGCCCCAAGTCCAAAGAGCAGCCCTAGGAGGTGATTCGGGAAAAAGAAAGAATCGGATGAGAAGAAGAAAAAGAACGATATGGGCTGAATCCAGGTGATAAAGGGTGGTGGCGGGCGAGAGAAGCAGGGGAACTTGGGCTCAGAAACGGGGCAAGGCCCTGGGAGTGTCGCAGGATAATGAGAAACCAGATCCGGCCGTGTTGGTGCGGGACCACTGCTTCAATTTGTCCGGATCAGAATGTTCCCTTGGCTCTTGAAACCAAAGCCTCGCTAAGGTCGGGCGCTGTCAGCGGCGGTGCCGTCCAAGGCTAGGTGGAAGCGGCAGCGAGCAGTAACAGACGAAAGCGGGGCGCAGACTAGATTTTTCGTCTCAGGAAGTAAAATGAGCCTGGGGGAAGCGGCAAGAATCCAAGGAACTGGACCACAGATGTTGCGACGAAAGGAGCTGCGAATATGCGACACTGGGCGTGAGAGGAGTTGGAGGCGGTGGTAGCGTATAGACGTTTCAAGCCGACTAGGGTGTTTTGGGATGGTGGCGAGTCGCTATGCACAGGTGCAGCCGCAAAATATCGGGATTCAGGATGAAAAGGCGAATATTCGAGCGAGAAGGCGCGTGAGCGAAGACTTTCTATTTTGCAAAGATGAAGAAAGAAAGACAAAGAGTCGTGCGGCTGGGTTGCGAGTTGTAATACTATCGAGTTGACAAGATCAACGGCACCGGCAGAGGGGAGCCTCCCCGCCAGGCCAGCGGGCGAGAACGCCTAGTGTCATCCTGGCACCTGGGGCAGGGGAATTGGCCAAAGAGGCAACGCTGATGGAGACAAAATCGAGACTGCTCGTGCTCTTAGTGGCTGCATAAATTTGGCACAGAGCGGGCCCGGCGCTTAGAGATTTGGGTCGTGGCCAACGAGAGACGGCTGAGGCTGCAGTGTGACGGAGCTAGTGTCTGGGTCGAGGATGGACGGGGTGGAAGTGTGTGTGGGTGTGGCTAGGATTCACAAGGTCGAAGAAAAAGAAAGGCGGGTGGGTGATGGAAAATGATGAAGATGATGCAAACCGAGCTGACAATGTGAGGACGAGGATTTAATGAATGTTTGGATGAGGATTTGCATTAACCAGCCGAGTGTGGTTGGCAAAGGCCAGCCAGCATCTGGCAACTGGCAGCCAGCAGAGCGGTAGGCTCACGTGTGGCAGAATCGCCCGTTTGCTTGCCTCAACTGCCTCGACATTGTCGTATCCCAAGTCCAGCGTCCAGCCTCTCAACACGCCAAATACCTCGAATACCTCACGAATAATGTCGGCTTGGCCTAGCTTGACAGCATCCCTTCTCCTCCCACCCCTCCACGGTAAAAGTTGCTATGCGCTCAACGGGGCGTGTTTCAGCCGCATCGGAGACACACCAGCGAACCTGGTGCTGCACAGCATTCATCTGATGCACGTTTGCTACGTCTGATCATCCGTTCTCGCGGCTTTCCCCTATCACCATATGAATGCGGATACAATCTATCTGTCAACAGATCGTCCAAAGAATAGAGACATGCAGCGTTTTGCAGCTCAAGATTGTGCATCATGCCGCCGTATCCGTCTTCTTCCCTACCATGTCTAGCCAAGAGGTTTGTGGCGGTCGCTGGGCGCTTAGAGGCACCAGCCAGCCTGGATTCTACAGCAACGCATGGCTGTGGAGAGAGTGTCACCGCCAAAAGCCACGATGAAATGGCGAATGCTAAATTTGTCCACCATGGACGCGGTGCTGACTGAAGCAAGACGCTGCCAAAAGCCCGTGGCACAAACGGTGACGCCGCTCGTCGTTCGTGTGCAGCAACAGTTGAATACTCCCATGCATGACAGCTCTCGGTCGGGCGACCAGCAACTGCCAGTCAAATGCGCGATGACACTAGATTGCTTCGCTACGCCTGCCTATGCTCGTCTCTGAGCTGAACCACGATCTCAAGCTCACTTGTGCCGCCAGGTTGCCCTGAGCGCCCTTGCAAGCATCATGTTTGCGATGTGGGGTCTGTTCGTGCTGGCTCGTGTCTATGCGAGGCACGTAGACGTGTCCGGTCGCAGCGTAATCTGCCTCGGACGCAGTCATGGGCAGACACAACAGCAACGCTGCCATCGGTGCAGTCATGACCAGACCTAGTGGCAACGCTTTCACCATACCCCGATTGATCACTCGCCCAAAGAGTCTGGTAGGGTCGCACTGCGCCGGCACTTGTCAGCCATGTGCCTTGGTTATAATAGATGGCCGACTGGTCAAATATTACTAAGAAACGCAAGCTTGGCCACCGGGCTAGCTCTCGGTAGAAGAGGCCTGACCCGTCGCGACCCCGCCGATCCGGAAAGCGTTGGCCGACAATGAAAGGCCCGAGAGAACAGTTTGAACGGAATTGAAGCCAAAAAGATGAGGAAATTCTAGTGCAAAGCAAAATCGAGAGATATTACCGCTCATACATTGTAAAACAAATTAATTTCCGTTCCTCCACTGTAGCGCAAAGTCTATTCAGAGACATTCGTCTTGTCCTGCCAGGTGTGGCTGTGCCAAGGCGACGCCAGCTTAATGACGTACCAATAGGCGGCGTGCATATTTGTGCTGAGCAGCCAAAACTTCTTCCAACGACAGAATAAGCTTGTCCCAAAGCTTCAAGATACCATTCAATACCTCTTCGTCATCTCGAATTACTCACAAGCCGTGGTTTTGCTACCTCGGTTAAGCTCTCAACTCCTTCGCTCTGGCCCATGAGCTCCATTAAGCTTCCCCACGAGCCCACGGCCCCCCAGTAACCTTGACAGCGCAACATGTCCGGCAGCATTTCCGCTGATGATGTGCGCCGCTACCAGGAACCCTACAGCGGCCACAAACCGGTTCCTACAATCTCCAAGTACCGCGAGGAGCTGGCACTGCGACAGCAAGAAGCCATGCAGCGCGACGAGTCGACCCCCGCGGGCGAGGACCTATCCGAGCTGAAGCCAAGCCGGTCCACGCTCTNCACCAGSCCCGCGACCTTCTTCGGCCCTGAGCATCGGGAGCGCCCTCAGTGACAGAGCCAGTCGCAAGAGCAGGTCCCGCAGCCGCGACCGAAACGAAGATGACAAGACCCAGGAGCTTCCCATGATCGACACCTCGCAGACGGACCCGGCACTGACCGATGCGCGCCAACGCCGCAAGGAGCTGGGTGCCAAGGGCAAGGACAAACGACGCCAGCAGGCCGAACGTGAAGTCACGGATCCAGTCACCCATCAAACCGTTACCATTCAAGATTTCACCGACGACGCTCTCGAAAACGTGACATTTAACGATGCTGCCACGCTGGCGCCGAGAAAGTCGATGTCGTCGTCACGCGACGAACCCACCGGCACCAAGAAGCCCTCTGACCCGGGCGCACTCTATAAGGAGTTTCCGGTTCCCGACTTTGGCGGCCTACGAGATGAGATTGAACATATTAGCCGTCAAGGCGCCACCATCGGCGTCTTCGGTGCCGCCATGATTCTGATCGCCGTCTACGAGATATACAAGCTGCTTCCAGCCTCTGCGAAACAGGGCAGCTTACCCTGGCTCCTGTTTTACGGCGCCTTCTTCCTGATGGGCTATCTCGCTATATTCTCCCGCGACTTTACGTCTCGACAAACAAGACAACTATTCGAAGACGAAATCTGGCATGCGCACCGTGAAAAGATGAAGGCCGAGGCGGACGAGAGCGTCCACGAGCGCACCGTGTGGCTCAACTCAGTGTTGCGCACTCTCTGGCCCATCATCAACCCAGATCTGTTTGCCAGCTTTACTGATATCCTCGAAGATGTTATGCAGGCTTCCATCCCCAAGATTGTTCGCATGGTGAGTATCGAGGATATTGGTCAAGGTAATGAGCCCCTGCGCATCCTTGGCATTCGCTGGCTGCCAAGCGGTGCCACCGCCGAGACGCTCCAGCCCAAAGACGGCTCCGACAAGGCCAAGGCCAGCAAAGACAAGGACGCCGCCGCCACCAACAACCCTTTCGGTCCTCACGTTATGGACGACGAGGAGGGATCCTTTGTTAACTTGGAGGTTGCCTTCGCGTATCGAACGCGCGCCAGTGCCAGAATGGCCAAGCACCGCAACAACGACCTACATCTCTTTGTGGCATTTTATTTGCCTGGAAATATCAAGATCCCGGTGTGGGTTAACCTACACGGCATCGTCGGCACCGTCCGAGCTCGACTTCAGCTCATTGCCGACCCACCGTTCATCTCTCTATGCACGGTAACGCTCATGGGTCAGCCAAAGATCGCCATGAGCTGTGTACCTCTCGTACAGCGCGGCCTAAACATCATGGATGTGCCGTTAATCAGCAACTTTGTCCAGGCCTCGGTCGATGCGGCTGTGGCACAGTACGTCGCGCCAAAGAGTCTGACAATAGATCTTCAAAAGATTCTAGTGGGCGAGGATTTCAAGAAGAACACCTTAGCCAAAGGTGTCCTAATGGTCACCATCAAACGAGGCTACGACTTCAAGATGGGCGATGCCGCCATTCCATTCTTCAGAGAAGGCGGTTCTGACCCATACGTCTCTGTCGGCTGGGCCAAGTTTGGCAAGGTCGTCTGGAGCACCCGCATCATGTTCAAGGAAATGTCACCTTGCTGGAATGAGACCTGCTTTGTCCTGGTCACGCCAGAGGAATTGAATATTGACGAACGCCTCCGTGTCCAGCTCTGGGACTCGGACCGCTTCACCGCAGACGACGACCTTGGCCGTATCGAGGTTAGCTTGAAAGAGATCATGGATAACCCGGAGTCGAATGGCAAACTGATGCACCGCGCCGACGGCTTCAGGGCTCTCAAGTCCGGGGACAACATGCCTGGCAAGCTAGAGTGGTGTGTTGGATACTTTCCCAAGACCAAGATACTCGACAGCCAATTTCAGCTGCAGACCCGGGATCCGCGCGTCCGCACCATGGAGCAGCTCAACAAAAAGGTTGAGCGTACATGCGAGCGCAAGCTGCGTGAGGCTATGTTGAAGGATACCACACTGGAGCGTCACGAGGAGGACATGCAAAAGAAGCGCGTGCTCGAGTTCAAGACCGAACACGACGAAATGATCATCTCCGCGCCTCCTCCGGAAGAATACCCTAGTGGCCTTCTTAGCATTCAGATTCATAACCTTACCGGCCTCGAAATCAAGAAGCTGAGCAAGGAAACCAAGTCTCGATTTGGCGGTGCTAGTGACGATGAGGAGGAGACTGGTGAAGGTCTGCCATCTTCTTACTGTACCATTATTATTAACCACCGCAAGACCTTCAAGTCTCGCGTTAAGCCGCAGAACAGCAAACCATTCTTCAACGCGGGCTGTGAACGCTTTATCAGAGATTGGCGCGACTGCGAAGTTTATGTCTCTGTTCGTGACGCCCGCCTGCATGAGGACGACCCTCTCCTCGGCATCGTTCACCTTCCTCTGGCTCAGATTTTCAAGCAGAGGACCCAAGTCATGGGGTGGTGGCCTATCTCTGGCGGTATCGGCAATGGCCGTATCCGCATCTCGCTGGTATGGCGCAGCGTATCGCTGCAAGCGCCGAGGAATCTGCTCGGCTGGCAGTACGGAACCCTGGATATTCGTCACAAGATTATTGGCACGGGTGTACCAGAAGAGCTCCGCGCCTGCAAACTTCGCTTGCAAACAAACATCAGCACTGGAAAGATGTACCCATCCGCTACAGAAGACGGACATGCCGTCTGGGCGACTAAATCGAGCAAGCATGTTGCTCTAGCGCTACATCAACGCTACAGCAGCTGCTTCTCAATTACTTTTATCGATGGTCGACGACTCCTCGGCGATCACATTGCCGCATTCTGTGTGTTCTGGTTGAAGGATATCCCCGACGAGGAAGAGCAGGAGATTGAGCTTACGGTCTGGAAAGGCGACTACAAGCGCGCCATATCCAACTGCCTGGAAACCTGCGGAGAGGCGATGGGCACGCTGAAGCTGCGTGTGACGCTCTGGGCGGGCATGGGCAGCGCTCACACAAGTTGGGCCAGCGGCAGCGAACACCTCCGACAAGTGGTAGAAGTTATCGATACAGCACGCGACAACCTCAAGACCGACGACCTCGAGAAGGAAATGGGTCTTGTCGATGCAGACAACACAGCGGATGCGGTAGACTCCTCAGACTCGGACGGTGCGGACAACGACTCAGAGAACGAGGACGCGCGCAGCCAGCATCACCACAAGCACGGCCGCAAGGTCAGCTCCGGCAAAGACTCGGTGCCAGACGGCAGCTCGTCGGACAAGCAGAGCATGATGGACCAGGTGCGCGACTACAAGAAGAAGGCCAAGACGCTACACCGTCAGCATCGTGGCATCATGCAGTGGAAGATTCCACGCACGGCGAAATGGGTCAAGAACAAGCTGGGCCGCGTGGAGGACGGCGTGACGGGCATGTTTGAGCATGAAGTGCAGCAGAAGGCAGATATTGAGACGGAGGTCTGATTATGTTTGACTATTGGCTGCTTTTTACGATACACATGACTATTTTTCATTCTGTTTCTTCAAGTTTGAAGGTGTAAATTGCGTATATTGGCATGGCCAATAAGGAAATACGGGACAAAAGCAGTATAGATAGATGACTACATTCATATATATTTACAACATGGTTGAAATGCCAATTGGTGAAAGTTGCTCTCTTTGGTAAAATGCATATAACATTCCAATTCTATATGCTTTTAGTATTACAATAAATAGTCTATCGTTTGCGGCTGTGTGCGGCTCTTTACCACGTCTCACTTTGACAGCATACCCCTGTGGCTGTATGCCTCCCACCTAAATTCTAAAAACCTAAAATGCGAAAGTAAAAAGGAAAACAAAGCAAGGTCGGCTTTATTTGCTGTTGACCCAGCTGAGGTAACTGTTCCAACCAATGGAGACGACGTTGGCAAAGAGCACGCGGTACTGGAGCGGGAGGAAGGTAAAGTTGATGGTTTGAACAAAGGGCCAAACCATCCAGTTGGTGCGGAGGGCGGGCCACCAGGTCTTCTCGAGGCGCTCCTTGGCCGAGTTGCCCTCCATGGTGGCCATGCTGCTGAGGAAGACGGCAATCATGGTGGGGGCGAAGACGGACTGGTCGATGAAGACGCGGGCGAGTGTCTCGACGCGCTTGTTGGTAAAGGTGACGCGGCGGGCGAGGAAGTTGAACCAGGTGGTGGCGGCCGGGCCAAAGACGACTGTGTTGGTGCAACGTTAGGGCTTTGCTCATGAGGGCTCAGGCGAGAGTAGAGAGAGAAGGTTTCAACATACCACCTCCGTAGAGGGCCATGCGGCCGGTACGGGCAAAGTCATGCTTCTCAAGGCCGCGCTTGTCAACGAGCTGCTGGGCGGTGATATCACCGGTGGCAAAGAGCACGGCGGTGGTGATGCTCTGGGTGAGCAGGGGGCGCGCGGCGAGGCGGCCGTTGTACCTGGGGGAGGCTCGGTCAGCAAGGGGATGAGCGTCGGCCGTGAGACTGCGGGGAGTTTTACATACCATCGGAGAAGTGAGACGACCATTTTGAATGTGAATATGCGTGAAGAAGAAAGAATGAAGATGAAGGACGGGCGCGAAGCGATATCGGCGGTCAAGAGTTTTTGATGCTGATGTGAGGACAAAGGATGGCGGCGGCGGGGAACGAAATCAAGAGTCGGAGAGGCTGTTGCTGGCAATTGAGAAATACCAAACTGCAGAGAAGGGACACAAATGGAAAATAACCACGAAGCAAAGATGAGAGAGATTTGAGAGAGCGAACGGGAAGAGTGCGCAGCAGATGTTTTTGACCCTTTTTTTGCCGGAGTGCGGATGAGCGACTGCTATTTAGGCAGTAGTTTGGCGGCAGAGGGGAGATCTCCCTGTCAGACCAGGCCCGGGGAAGCGGCGCACGCCAGGCTTCCCCATATTAAAAAAAAAAATTGAAGAACCCGCCGAAGGAGAGTGTCTGAATAATGCTAGCCACAGATGCCGCCAGCGAGGCTTGAAAAAATGAGTAAAAAATAATCAAGAGTGAAACATGCATCTTTATTATTATTCTATATTATTCTGTAATTTTCCAACGCGTATTGATCGAGCTGCTCCCTCCTCCCCAAGCACACGCCACACTTCCTGATATCGTAGCTCCGCTTCCTCAGCGGGCGGGCCATCGCCAATCTTGCGGCGGTGGCAAAGGGCACTTATTACCACCTTACCG
Organism: Lecanicillium saksenae; assembly: GCA_027627215.1. Taxonomy (NCBI): domain Eukaryota; kingdom Fungi; phylum Ascomycota; class Sordariomycetes; order Hypocreales; family Cordycipitaceae; genus Corniculantispora; species Corniculantispora saksenae. Next base: position 597 of record JANAKD010000603.1, on the reverse strand, counting down.
TAACCTCTTCAATGGATTACCTAAAATGGACTCCCGAGAGCAAAAAAGGGTTTCCTACTAGGCCAGGAACTTCCCGTCCTGCGATGCCTTCAAATTTCAGCACATGCACGGCATCCTTGCAGATTGTAAATTTAACAATGTCTTGCCCCTTGGCGCACCTTCGCCATGTCTAGAATCCCTGCCCGCAGCCACTCACAACCAGGGGAAGCTGTGCGTGGCCTAAGCTCTTGCCATCTCCCATGACCACACACGCGCCCAGGATAGCTCTTTGCGCTTGCAAGAGGCTAGCATGCCGCTTGATTTCGTGGCCTTGTTTCTCTCAAGTAGAGTAGTAGGATCGACGCGTTCACCAGACAGAGTCTCAGCTGTTTTTTTTTTTTTTTGCCTCCTCCATCATCAACCCCGCCGCGATAATTCCAATCGTCCACCGTTTTACACCGCTCTCACGATTATACTAGCAACATTTAGAGAATCACGACACTCGCGAAACATACATCTCCCAAGCATGACCGGATCCAGCTGGGCGTCCCTCGAGGCGCGCTACGGGAAGCTCTTCCGGACGCTCACATGGGTGGCCTTTATCCCCGCCCTCCCCAT
>JANAKD010000602.1:0-15816 GCA_027627215.1 Lecanicillium saksenae | reverse complement strand
CCTGCCGCCACATCGCACACACAACAACATGCGCCGTCCGCGCCACACCATGCTAGTTCCGCCCGTCGCGCCGCGGGGCAACGCACACAAACCGGAAAAGAGAAAAATAATGCGCGCGCGCGCGCAGAAAAAAAACTCTTGGCAGGAACTTTTGGACGCCATGTGCCATAATTAGCGTTTCTTTGGTTCACTTTTGTCATCTGCTTCGTCATGTTGGGGGCGCGTCGTCGTCACACCCACTGGTGCCAACCGTCCATCCAACCACGTCGTCGACGGCCAGTATTACCACATTCGTCTTGCCTGTATGATTGTCACAAACGCGCAACAACGCAAAACAACAGTAGTCGCCCCCTTTCGCCCACTTTCCTTTTAAATTGGCCCATTCCACTGGTTTAGAAAAAACTGCCTCATAGTGATAGTTTCGTGGCGTAAAATCGTTTGTTTGCCCCAGTCTCCATCCCTACACGCCACCACCATCTCATCAAGCATCGTCCATCTTGAAGAAGAGGAAGTGGGCGTGTATCCCCCCCCCCCGATGTTCAGCTATTCAAAAGTATAAAAAATGGGAGTCTAAACAAAATCAAGCCACTCGTGCATGTTGTCTTACACGCACTTCCCAAACGGTTGGTTGCATCTGCTCATCTGCGCTTCTCGTTCTGCTTCAGTACCCCAACGCCGCTCTCGCTCGCCCTCGCCTGGAAACAATTCCGTTCCCCATCCAAGGCCCCCCCCCNTTCCCCAGCCAATGTATTGCCGCCCTCGTTCAAACGCATCAGCCAATCATCATCCATCGTAGCATGCGTTGGAAGGGGGGTCAGCTTGCCACGTGAGGCTTATTGTGCGTATGTGTGTGTGTGCTTGCTTTCAGAACGTCCGCACCCTCGGCGTTCCTGAACGAGAGAGACCCAACCCAATCACACGCACGCACGCACACGCCCGGTTCAAATGCCACCCACACCGTTCAGTCCACTCTCTCGTCCCGGCAGCTCGTCTCCGGGAATGGCTCAGGCGTAGAAACGGATATAGAAATCCGGGCTCCTCTCTCGCTTATTGAAGCCCATCGTGGAGCTCATCGTTCACGTCGTACCCTACATCTGCTTCTATTGGGGGCAATAAAAATCTTCAAGACATGCATGGCACAGTTTATTGTATTTCCTAATCTAACCTTTTTGCAGCCCCCACTCTGAACGAAGGAAAATCTGTCAAGATACCCTCCTGTCGTGTTGCTCAATCGCACACAGCCCCTGCCGATGCCGTTTATTTTGATTACATGGACGGTTTTATATCTCCGTATGCGTGTGGCCACGGACGACATCCGAACTTCTCACTCATCTATGATCCGCACCCCTTGCCAGATGAGTAAACCACCTTGTGCCCTATCAAATCCCACCCAGGGCTTGCTCTCTCACTCCCTCTCTCTCCCTCCTTCTCAAAAGTTCCCTTCTTGCAGTAGTCGTAGGGCCCGGCGCAAGGCCCAGCTAAGGCTGCATCATCTACGCTGTCATTTCTGGGCCTCCGCGTGGTGCTGGAGGGAGGGAGGGGGGTGTGCAGTACCAGGCTTGCGTGGCAGATGGGACCTCGTCCTCCGCCCCCTCGTGAGATGATGACCTGTCTCAGCAACCTCGTTTCTTTTACTGCTTTCTCGCTTCTCTCTGTCAGATAGCCTTGTCAGAATTCAACCTCATAGCAATGCCGAACTCCATCTCGGGGATCCAGGCTCTACCGTGCATGTTGATGCGGCAGTCGCCCAGATCCTGTCATCCTCTCTCTGGACCCCTTGCGTAGGCGAGAGCTCAGCCTGATGTCGGATTTCATGGGTAAAGCAGCCCCCAATTGTAGAAACTACGAATCCTTCCGCCCACATCCCTCAGCTAGGCTCCAGCGCACGCCTCGTTTGGATTGCCGTGGTTTGTAATAGTGTGGGATATATTCCGCTTATATGTAGCTCTACAGGGCCTCTAGTGTGGTTCCTCTTCTGTAAATGGTAACCGGTTTATGCAAAAGAAATCCAGATAACGCCTCCCAATGCAAACGCCAATTTCAGCCATCAGTCATCATACAGTACCCATTATTCTCGCCAAAAGATACAGCCTCGTCCTGCGTTCGTTCATCTTGCTTGCTATGTTAATACCATCCCACAGTTGTACAAGTAGCTCTTGGCGTAATTCCGACCATCCAGTCTCTTCATCCACACTGCCCTCACCATCCGTAGTCTCACCGATGACCGGCGGCCCATTGTCCGTCCGCGCGTTTTCGAGGGCGAGAATCGGCTTGCGCTGAGCCTTTGCGCTTATAAGTCGCTCCGTTGCTGGTGGTTGTGCTCCGTACGCTGGCTGTTGCGCTCATGCGGTCGACCCGACGAAGAGGGTCACCCTTGGCTTCGTCCTCCAAAAACCGCCATTGGCTTTTGCTCTTCATGTCCAAGCCGCCTTTTCCGAATAGGTGACCATCAATGTGGTCAAACCGACGGCTCCAGTGAGTACCGTTGCCACCGTCCTCTTGAACCATGGCGTCATCGATTTCAACCACGCGCCTGCAGAACCCGCACCAGAACCTCGAATCACACTGGCGGCCGATGCGGCAGCTCTGAATCTTGGACTGAAGATCCTCTTCGTGGATCATGTCGTGTGATTCGTTGAGATGCTGCGTGAATGCCAGACGGTCTTCAAACACCGCAACGCAGCCGTCTTCCTCGCATGCCCAAGCCTCCACGGCGCTGTGCTGCCCGCTCTCGTGGCGTTTCCAGTCGTTTTTGCTACCGAAACTCTTGCCACATCCCTGCACCGTGCAGCCATAAGGTCGGTCATGCCTCTTCATGTGCTTCCTACCAAGTCGTTAACAACGTTCACAGCGAAAGGGTGACCACCGCGGAATATGGCTCACTTAAGCTCGCAAGCTCGATTGCAGACCTTGGCGCACTGGCTGCATGGGTAGGCTCCCGACCTGGAACCCGACATATCCTCGGGCTCATTCGAGGTGCATGAGCTCTGAGGTTTTGACTTGAGTGCTTGCTCAAGAAGCTCAGCTGGGTAAGTCGCCAGTGTAGCCACAAGCTGCGATGGAGTGTATCCTTCGCTGACAAGAGTGTCATGGCACAGCGCGTCAATCGTCTGGGTTGTAGCCTGGGAGCTTGCTACAGTATAGCTGCCTCGGGGAGCGCTGAAAACACTGCTCGTTCTCGGAGAACGCATTCGCGGCACATCATCCATGCCGTTTGTATCCTGGCTCAATCGTCCTTGTGGGGGCGCCGCCTGATAACCTGCGTTGTTGACCGTGGACTGTGTACCAAACATGTCACTAGTCGTCATTGGTAGTGACGGAGCCGCGAACGATTGGTTGCAGAAGCTTCCAGATTGATGGACTGGCAAAGACTGTGCGCTTTCTGCCCCAAAGCTCACATCAGCTTGAAGGGCCACCCCTTGAAAAGATGGGTGCTGCGATGAGGGCTGCGGATTTGCATCGTACACTGGATAGTACGAAACATCTGACATGATTGCACTCGTCGTTTGCTGGCTGTCATACTGCGGCTGGTCCGTATCCATCAGTACTGGATCGGCGACGTGTGTGTTTGCGTCAGGTAGTTGTACATCCAAGCTTGGGGACGTCAGGCCCTCAAACGCTGGGATATCGTTTGGCACGCCGGTGTTCTCGATCTGGGGATCCGGCCTATATCAGATATTAGACGAAGGGCCGGTACAACGGTCCTTGTGAGGGCGATGTACGTACTTGATCCGATACTCCGAATCGGCGGTTTCAGGCGAGATTTCAATCTTGTGTACCTTGGACAAGTGGGTGCGAAAATTATCCTTGCGTGGCCATATTTTTGGTTCACCGCCTCTCGTGCAATCTGGATGCGTGCATTGATAACCAAAAGAGGCTTCTTTGTGGACAGAGGCTTTGTGTCTTTGCAAGTCATTGGGTGTGCTGAATCCTTCTGTTGACTTGCTGCAGCCGCGGTAGTTGCACAGATGAGGGCGCGAATGAGTCAGTTCGTGCTTCCTGAAAGCGCATGTTAGAAAAGAGGAGCGCATTAAAACCGCATATATCAAGACTTACTTTAGATTGGACTGGCTTTTGCAAATCTTTTGGCACTGGGTGCATCGAAAGGGACCGCGATGGCCGGTGGCAGCAGTCGCCGATGAATAGGTGCTTATGGCATCCATGGCATTGTCACGCATCGAAGGCATGTGCGGTCCTAGGTTGCCAATGTGGATGTCGCCCAGCATCTCTCCCATGTGCGATGTGCCGGCAGCTTCTTGTGCGGCGCCAGAGTATGAGGCCACTGACGGGACATATCGGAAGTTCGGGTCTTCAAGAAGTGATTCAGGAGCTGTACCACCATCCTCGGAGAGGATATTGTTCTCCCGGTAGGCCGTAAAGGGCTGCCACGGGCTGGATGCGCTGTTGCGAGGCTGCCGTTGCCCGACAAACGCGGCACTCCACGGCTCTCGATGCGGGCCCTGGATCATGTCGTTGATGGAGGGGTCATTGACATCGAAAAAGGTGGATGGCTGCACCGTCTGCGTGGTCATGGCGTCGGGGGTCGGCGACCATGCCGGGACATTCGTTTCATCCTGCTGATTGTTCATTCTCGCATGCACTCGAGTAAGTGTAGCGCTGGGTGCCGTGGCTGTAGGAAGGCTCCGGCGCAAAGTTCGGGATCCGGGTCTAGTATTCGCAAGATGGAGCTAGAACAAGCGAGCATGAGAGGACAGTCTGCGGTAATGCCCCCTGTCGTCGCGTGGCCCAAGCAAGACCAGTTCGAGCGTCGTGTGAGGGGCGCAATTGGCGACAGGCAGCAACGGGGATTGGACCGTGATGGCAGCGGGTCTTGGTGTTGCGTCCAGCACAACAGGGTTGGAAACGCGAGAAGAAAAAAAANGACGCTTAAAAACAAGTCGTTATTGAAACCGCTATATATCGTTAGAGATGGGGATAAAGGATCATATATCTTCGTCAGAAACAAATAAGTTCTTGGCGCAATGCCGATGAAGAGCAGAAAAAAAAAGGGCCTTGGATGATGTGCAGGAGCCCAACTAATAAAGAGACCAGGCAGCCGACCGGCACCGAGACGATTTGCAGCTGGCGAAAAGTGCTCGCCGCTTTTGCGGGACTGGATGGGCTTGTGGAGAGGCTTTAGTGTGGCACCAGGCTGAGCCTGACCAGGCTAACTCGACAAGCTCCAGAGCTTCACAATCATGCATCGCGAGCTGGGCGCAGCAGCTGAGCTAGAGCACAGCCTCTATGCAGGCGGTGATGAGGGCGTTTTAATCGAGATGGATTCGGCAAGTCGTTGTTTCTGATTGAACACCAGGTTTGGAACAAACTCTTGCTTGCAGCTTCTCACGAACAGTCCTCATGTCGCAGCACCAGCTACTCGTATTTCCCCGCTAACATGACGCACTGTCACTGCGAATAAGGCTGCGAAACTGATGAACGAGTCGCGCAGCCGCGGAGATGTTCAATTCAGTAATTTTAAAGGGTTTCCCGAAATTAGACAGCGAGCCTCGATTTAACAAGATCTAAATCAGTAAACGAGATAGGCCGGCAAAGCAATTCGCTGGTGACGGACAAAGGTATCAAACTGAGAGCGCATCGCATACTGGACTGTTCGCGGTTCTTTTACTAATGCAAGCAGGTACTTACCTACCCAGTTAAGCAGGTACCTCAGTGTGCCGTTACAGCGCAATAGCCTATTAGTTAGCGTCATGCGCCCTCAAGCAATGCCACAGCCACATTTCAGTGTCCTGTTCCCCTTCACGCAGCATCCCATTCCCCATTCCTCTTATTCACAGATGAACCACTCGTCAGCCGTCAAGTTTCGACCTGCTGACTGTGCTCTTGAATTAATCCCAAGCCAACGACCCGGCCCTGTGGGTGGGCGTTGAGCTAGCTTCGCCGACGGCAACTTCCGCACCCATGCTCCCCGGGGGGCAGTGTCGCGATAACTAAAAGCGGCGCTGCTTTTGCTGATACCAAATGTCTGCGTTCGCACACGGCAAGTGGGATTCTGTGACGATGGCTTTTTTTTTTCTCCTGCTAGTGTAACTCATGGCTTCTTAGTTTACTTTTTGTCAAGCCTCACTTTTAATCCGAAGCACTTCGGCAGCGCTTTTTCTTGACAGAATGAGCTGTCACAATTGCGGTGGTGCAACTTGGCCGCCTGGGTTGCCCATTGCATGCTGAGCCAGCAGCGTGCCGCTGCCGTTTCCGAAGATGATTGAAATATTACAATGAAATTCGTAAAATTCCTAAAGCAGCTAATTATCCCACATAAATCCCTAAATACCTTGGTAAGATCCTCTTGAAACGCGGTGCGCCGCCCATCCTCTCTCTCGTCCACAAAAAATGCGAACCGCAAGGCAAACCCGCAAGGCAACCCGCCCTAGTGCCGTCGGCCGCATAACGGGCCGCTGCCGACCACTGGGCCGACCGCTGGGCGGTGCTCAGCCTTCCCTGTGCCCGACCGCCGTGATGGTAATCACGGCCATTTTGGCAGAGTTTCGGTCTGAAATAACGCAAAATGGACCATTTCTTCTATGATGGAATAAGTTTCGTCAACTTTGCTCCCTGTCAGTGTCGAAAAGACTCGTCCCGTCCCATACCCGATCATGGCGCAGCCTGCACAGCCTGCGGCGGACAAATTTGAATGATGCCACGTAGCCTAGTACCAGCGTCATTCTGGCAATTTTGCTTTTAATGTGACCGTATATCAGTGGTTCAAAGGTTTGTTGAAGGGTGCCAGATGCAAGCTTGGAATCATGACGTGGGTGTTACTTCTACTACAGGAAGTTTTCCGTACCGCATGAAGAGACTTTATAGCAATACTTGCCCAAATGGCCAAAATTGTTACGGAAATCGATTCCGGTTGTTCCGTGGTCACGATAACCATGTTCTTCAGGCTGCGCGATCGATCGTGGTCGTCTCCTCCGCAGCCTTGTCTGCCCGGCGAACGTTTACAAAGAAGCAACCATGATCGTGACTTTGTACCCAGCTTGGTGCACGGCGGTAGCTATAAATTCCCCACCAGCTGCTGTTTTTGCAAGGTTTCAAGGTAGCAGCACTGTCGCTGTCACAAATATTTACACCAATGGCTGGCAGTGCCGCGCTGGCTTGCAGCAACGAAGCTGCGCTAATCCAGGCCAAGCATCTTTTGGAGATACGGAGACCTCCAACTCAAACACACGGAAAAATCGCGTGCCACAGGGTGCCACGAAGCTGTAGTGTGCCAAACCCGTCAATTTTTTGACAAGGGTCTTTTTCTGCTCGCCAGATGGAGCGTCGACGCCTGGTGACGGGTAGCTGAAGTCTGGCCCTGTTCAGCCAGCGGCAATGGGCAGACTAGCAAAATGTCCCAAGCTCACCATGCTCGTGAAATGGTGTGCTGCACGACAAAAAAAAAAAAAAAAAAGGCGATGCATGCCACCGAAGCAAGGTAGAGCCCCCATTTCTTAACCCAAAACAAATGCGTCTCCCCTTTTCTCTTCTCTCCCCACGGCTGCATGAGGTGCACAAATGTGTGTCCCTGCCACTCGTGACTGGCAGACGTCGTCTTCCCCCTCTCGGCTCTTGTTTTTGATGACGACAGGACGGCATGACAGCATGAGGATTGTGTCTTTGAGATGCTGCCGAGACGGGCAAGCTGGATGTCTCAGGGTATGGTAATTGACAGGCGTTGTTTGTGTACGTGGGTGTCGCTTGTGAGTTTGTGTGACCAGGCTTCCGCGCTCCTCCCGCCACTCCATCACCACTTGCCATTTTGAATTGTGAACATCCATATGAGTCATCCAAAAGCAGGAATTATTCCGCCCCAGATTTAAATTGCACTGCCTCGATGTCTTTGGCAGACCATCCTTGATCCTTCTGAACGGTGATAAGCGCCGGCACTCGAGCACAGAATCTTTGGTTGCGGGGAAGCAAATGCTACATGTCATATTTCTTTCTTCCAGAAACGCAATTTGTGCACGTCATGGACCCTGTAACGCTTAATTTATTTCCGAATCGCTGGTGCTTGCCGTGTCTCAGAAATAAAATTGGCAGAAAGTACATGAGCGCGACCGCCATTCACCACTCTGGTCATGAATTCCTCGAAAGCTTCCCATGAAGAGGCTGGCCTTACGTTAATTGAAACTAGCAGGAGACGCGAAATTTCTCGGTTTTGCCTCTTTGGGATTGACAGTAGAGTGATGGCGGAGAGAAGATCCCACCCTCATTCAATTGATCACGCAGAGCGTCGACGCTGATAAGTAGCACTGCGCCGTGAATGTAACCAGATCGATCCCTAAACATGCTGTCTTATTGCCATCGACTCGATCTAGACTCGGGAACACCCTTGCTGCCCATCCATCTCGGAACCGGGTGAGGGTCCGGCCGGCGGCGGGTTGTCCCTTAGAGTAGCATAGGCGGCGCATTCTGGTCTGGGCCGCCCTCTCCATCCTATTGTTCCTGCAACTAGGTCCTATTCATGCACGTCGCCGGAATAGACTGCATTTGGGATGTCGACATTGGGTGTGTGTACTCGACGCCTCGTTTTTGCATCGCCGCGGGTGACGACATTATGGAGCCGAGGGGAGATGGCTCCACTGCGTTGATGCAGAGTCACGTACCGAGCGGCGACTCGCGATGCTGTCAATGTAGGTAGTAGAAAAAGGAAAGGTCCAGTTCTAGAAGAGTAGCACAGCAGTGATCTAGCAGATCGAGCCCTGTGATGCTCTGCATGTAAGAAACTGCGGTTGAAAAGAAGCATGCAAGTATTTCTTCAGCGGAGTCGAACAGGGAGATAGCTTGAATCATGGCTGATCCGGGGCCATATGCTGTGTTTTCTTTTTTTAATTGCCCTCCTTGAAAACAAAAACAAAAATAAAAAAACATATCTCACATCTTGTTTTCTCCACAGCGGGCGATTGCCCGCCTACCGCGCAGGCTCTGCTTGTCGATGCAGCCCACTCAACAACTCGCATCAAGCACGCTGAACCCGTTTTGGTCATTGACTTGTGATTGAATTCTTGATTATTCATTAATTTGCGACGCATACTGCGAGTATTTACCAGTAGGAAGACAGCCCGAAGCAGCCGGGAGTTTGCTAGCGTAAAATCCTCTCCTCGCACCCGGCTGGTTGTTGCCACCCCATGGCGGGGAAGCCTCGAGGACTTGGATTCGGGTATCAAAATTTACTCGAGACTAGATCCAGACGGGGGGCGCACTTGACCCAAGCTGCATACGAGTGTGAGGTGAGGTCTTCGTTGGCTCATGTTTTCTCGGGGCAAGAAGCGTAGACTGTCATTCGCCTGAGTTTTGTGTGTGAGAAGCCACAATCTCAGATATAAAAGCTGGACGTCGTCTCCCGATCCTCTTCATGAGAATCTTCTGTATCTAAGCTTCTTCTGCGGAGAAAAAGCAAGGTCTTCTTACAGTTCAATTTCACTCTGCCCTCTACATCCTCGCTGCCCGTCACTAGTCAAACCCGGCTGTACTTCTAAATCAAGCCCATCACCTTTACACACCTTACAAACCTTACAAACCTTACAAACCTTACAAACCTTACAAACCTTACAAACCTTACAAACCTTGCACACCTTACACACCTTACACACCTTACACACCTTACAAGTCTTTTCCCATTCTACAGACACTGCAGTCATGTGCGACTTTGAAGAGTTCATCTTCAGCTGCGGGCACAACGCCCTCAACCTGCAGTCCTACTGTCACCAGACTCGCAACCACCCGCGCCACGAGTGCGAAAATGTCAAGCGTCTGCGCAACAGCTGGTACCAGCAGCGCATGTGCAACGACTGCGCCAGGCTTGTCAACGGAAACAATGGTGGCCCTGGCCCCAGTAACCAGGACAAGGATCCTCGTGGTCCTTTCGTCCGGAGTGGTGGAAAGTATCACCGGGAGGAGCCTACGAATTGATGATTTTGAAAGGATTGAACACGAATTTGCAATGTAATGATTGATATTTGAAAAAAAAATTTGGCTTTTGATGGTTTTTATTTTCCTGTTTGCTTTAATCTTGTTGCGCAGCTAGCACATAATTGAATAATTGAATATCCTTCATCTATCCTTGGAGTTCCCAGGCCCCTCCCGTGGCGATTGGTAATACCGCACATGTGTAATGTATTTTTTGACAGCGCGTAGAAGTCTACCTCGACTGCCCATACCATTTCTTGCTAACGCTAATGGATGCTTCCAACCAGCAGAGGGTTGTCATCTGCCCTGCACAGAGAGGCCTCGTGAAATCACCGTCTTAGAATGGCAACAGTGCCAGAAGCCGCAAAAGTTCCTTCTAGCCACCAGTTGTACTAGAAAGACTCGTAACCAAAGACATACAGTACCCAATGCCGTGACATGGCGGCCTTTTCACTCGGAAGAAGTGCTCCAAGGCCACATTCCCGAGCACACCACCACAAACTTTCAGCTCCGTCAAGGACAAGGTGGCAAACGCCAAATGTAGCTTGGGATCGACTGCCGTTCTGCATCTCTGGTCGTATTGGCGTCACAGCGTGGCTGCAGCGCTGGCTCAAATCCCTGCATATCCTCGAGACCTAGTTGTACGGAGTGCCGATGCCGACGTAGCATCGTTTTGCTTTTCCGGTACCTGTTATTGTATTTTGTTTTACATTCAGAATATCGAAGCCCCAGCAGTTTGCGTACTCCCGCTCTCCTATCGAATGGTCTTCACCGGGTAGAGGTTCATGAGTCTGTGCACCCACAGCCCTGTAGGGGTCGACCAGGGCAGGTAATCCGTTTTCTGGTTTCCGGGTACCTGGGTCGTTTCGTGTGACCTCAAATGCTGATTATCTTGCCAAGTATCCGTATTTCCTCTCGAGGAGTGGTGCCTTACCCGAGACATGCGAGACATAAACAACCAACCACTGCTGCCACATCGGCGTCTCGTCCTTTCGATGTGGACGAGGATGATGCGTGCCGCAATACTGCTTCAAGGCTATCCTGGGCTTGTTTTCTCTTTCCTTTTTCCTTGCATACAGTGAAGTGCATTAGAAACACATACAGAAGCACATACGGAAGTTGCATAGATGGCAGATGCCTGGAAGTATTTGCATGTTTGAAAGTTCTCCATACACTCTTCACATCAGGCTCATTCAGGCACCGCCAAGATGGAAGTCACTTGACGCTAGAATTTATGGTGCGCCACCACTGTCCACGCAATCAAAAACGCACCATCCCTCACAGCCTGCTCCCGAGTTCCTAGTCCATGTTCGTGGCACCAGCGACAACGCCGACAATGTTGTATCGCTTAGAGAAAAACGTCACCCAATCCTCAAGCACGCCCTTCTCTTTTTCGCTCAGAGTCGACCAGTCAGCGACAACATCCTCAACCTTGGTCGAAGTCATGCCGAGGGCGCGGGAGGCATCCTTTCCGGTGAAGACTACAGGCGTGAGAGAGGAGACGTCAGTAAGCTGCGGGAGGAATATTTGGCCAGACATTCACCGATTTTCCTCTGAAGCGGGACCTCCGCCTCATGGCAGCCAATTAAGGCCGTAGAAAACAACTTTAAGGAACAGCGCTTTTTAAGCGATGCCAAGCTGCCAGCAGGGATACGTACCGTGGTAGGCCTTGCCAGGCAGATATGAGGGGTTGCCGGTTACATCATATACCTTGCCCTGCATTCATGCATCAGCAATATTCTCAATATTTCTACCAAAAACGGACATACCTTGATGGCGACGTAGACCTTGTCGCTGTCCACACCTGTAGGTGCGCCACATGTTAGCAATAGCACTCTCTGTTGTGGCGGCCGACCCGACATCCTCCAGATCTGAAATGTTGTGACGGCGTGAGCAACATGAGATGAATTTCAGCAACGCTTTGTTTTTCAGCCATTGCGATTTTCCATCCAAGAGCTTGCCTGGCTCTGCCATTCTCACATGCAAGTTCGCCGCCAGTCGTCGCGGGGCATTCTCATGACGTACCGTTGCACTTGGCCAACTCCTCGACGGTGATGGGGTCATCCTTGGGAGGGTTGAGCTGGACAGGCTCCTTGGGTTCAAATTTTCCAGCCATTTTGTGATATTTGCGCTGCCACGGATGTGCGGTCGTGTGTTTTGTACAATTTGAGCTCGTGACGATTGAGCCGCTGGCCGAGGAAGCTTCCCCCACCATCCAATCCTCGGCCCGCAATTCCTGTACCAACGGACTTGGCGCACTGACCAATCCGAACCACCAGCTAGTCAGCGTCATTCGTTCTTTTTTTGGTGCCAGAAAAAAAGGGACGAAGCTTTGCCAACGAGCTGGTCAAACGACAAGACTCGCAGCCAATTACACAGCGGCGAAGGGCGCATCAATTCGAAATGTCCGTATTTGCGGTCGCATCGCTGCGACCAATCTCAGGGCGGTGTCTGCAGCAGGCCAGAACTGGTCTGTTGTCCGTCCACGTCGCATCACCAAGCTCCTGCGTCCATATCCGCGCCGTCGTTTCGCTACCACCGTCCTCGCTGAGATGCCAATCGACAAGCACAGGATGCGAGGTGCAAAAGAGCGCACCTCAAAACCAGCCGCCAAAGGTGACCTTTCGTCAGTTTGCTGGTCGCGCACTGGGGGCTGGCTTGAGGAACCTCGCCTTTGCTCTCAGTCCCAAGGGCATCAAGCAGGCGTACAATGATTCACCTGCATCGACTGCTTTCGCGGTAATTCTGTAAGTGAGATGGATATATCACGTATGCGTAATAACGTATCAGTCTGGGCTAATGCAGCGTCACAGCCTCGTCGTCACTCTTGGCATCAGTGCCGTTGCGTTGAGAACCTTCTACGTCCGATTCTACAACAACAAGTTTAGCAGATACCCCGAGCCCGTCGCCAATACCCTTAGACGAGCCATATACTACAGCAATTACAAGCCCGACCCCGACCTTGCGCTGAAATATTACAAGAAGGCAATGCAGCAATGCGCCGAAATCGGGCTGGACCCGTTTTCGGATGAGGTGCTTGGCATTCGCATTCAGGTTTCTGCTTGGCTTCAGCAGATTGATAACTACACCTCCAGCGGAGAGGTTTTGGAATCTGTGTTGGCGGACTGCCAGAAATGGGTTACCGTCATGGACAAGTCGGTGGAAGACGGTATGGTGGATAATAAGGGCTACTACATCGATTCATCAAATCTGGCAGATACGAAGGACCCTAACAACAAAATCGTCAAGTCAGATGTCAAATCGGAGTCTGTGACAAAGGATGGCGAACCTGAGGCGCCTCGCGAAACACTCTGGCGTAAAAGAGAGCGAGTGTTGGCCACAGCTGTAAAAACGTCAGTTGCTCTTGGAGAACTTTACGCAGACGAGCACGTTCTAAAGCCAGAAAAAGCAACTGAACGCTTCTTGTGGGCTGTTGAAACGACGCTGAAGGAATTTAAGAGACGCCGAACGGAAGGAAAGCAGCCTGGTGAGCAAACTTGGCTTACACCAACTGAGGTCGGTGGCGCAATGGAGTCTCTCGGGCGTGACTACGAGCGCAAGTCGCAATTTCACCTTGCTATCCCGCTCTTCTTCCAAGCGCTCCGCCTATGTGAGCTGCCATGCCATCGCGCCGTCGTCATGAACAACCTGGCTGCGTCATTCGCCCAGATTCCCGTATCGTTCTTGTCGGGTGCGCTATCCGAAGGACTCAAGGATCTTGAAAGTGCGGAGATGCCCAAGACGCGACCCGAATGCCTCGAGGCTGCGGAGAACTGGGCTAAGAATGCTTACATGCATGGCAATGACGTGAAAGGCGATGAGCGCACGCAGGAGTGCGACGAGGCGTGCGCCGTCGCTCTTTGCAACTGGGGTGATGTGGCAGCTATGCTCGGAAAGACCGCTGTGGCGAGAAAGAAATATGAGCAGTGCATCGACATGAGCAACAAGCTCGGCTTCACGGATGGGGCCAGACAGGCTGCAGAGGGCTTGAAGAAGCTTAATAGAGCCAACTAGAAATACTACGCCAAGTGTAGACGCATAGGAGCTTGCAAGGAGAAGCACACAAGTCTCGGACTTAGCCAGGCTCGGTCTGTGGTTTTGTGGTGGCAACGCAATACATCCGCTGCTTAACACCAAGAGTACGGTTGCGTACGCCGCGCGGCGAGCGCATTGGGATATAACACTCTACTCTTTGTTGTTCAATTTAACTACTCTGTATATTAGAATCCTCATTGGAGGACATGTGTGGAGGGGGTGGCTAGCAAACAAGGCTGCAGTTTATTAGGGTGGTCAGAGAATGTTCGCAATCACCTTCCGCTTTAGACTAACACCGAGCTGAGGAAGGCAAGGCGAGGCATGAGGTTAAGCAGAGCGTATTGATCGTATTCCCCGCTATTGGGTGCTAGAGAGTGCCAGTGTTGATGGCACCGAGGGTCAGAGTGGCACAGATCGAGGCTGCACCCCATTCCTTCCTGTATGCTATTGGTTAAAGCCCGGGATAATTTAGTGTAATTATTATAGAGCCAGAACGTGATGTTATAGCCACACTGGCTGCAGATGCAATCAATACTGATGTGCCACGTCTACTCTGCCCTACGCCGAGTTCTATTCATAGGCGATAGCAGTAGTTATGCCTGTCGGCGTTTGTAGGAAGCCTTGGGGTCTGCTGCGCCATGCAATTGAATCCATCGCACACCCGTAATCATGAGGCAAAGCAAGGCACATCTCGGCGATCGGGCGAGGCCTGCGGCACCCAACAATACGCATATCGGGAAGTGGGCATGTGGCTTACTCATTGCAAAAGGGCGAGCCTTACGCCTGCTAACATTGCAAGGTATCATGAAGTAAATCTGCTTTGGGTTATGATTTCAATTCTCAACCGCCACCATCCTAAGGGGCGGTGGGCAACTGCAGAACGGGATAAGAAGTCGCGAAGCGCGAGTTCATCTGATGAGTTCGGAGGAGTCGCCCCCGGTGTGCGGGGGCGCGAATTTCCCTCCAGTAAAAGGCGACTGTCAAAGGTACCATCGAGGGCTTGAAGGATGGTGCAGAAGTGAAGGTTGAACTAACCCGCAGTTGGCAGGATGATTCGAGAACTGGATATGCAGGCGAAGGATCTGGATGTGGAGTCCCACGACCTCGTGGCACTTGTCGGACGACTCCCGACAATACGGAACGAAGTAGAAAGAAGTGATGGCAGAAACAGGCACGAGATGAGAAATGGTAACGCAAGAAGAGGAATAATTAACAAGTATTTACGATAGGGAATGCCATTTACGGTATCAACTTCGGGGTTTCCCCTTGGGCTGAGACATGCAGAAGGAATACATCACAAAACAGGTACATAGTCGACTAGTTTCCCATCTGCATGCGTCTAAATGCATTGCTACACGTTTCTGACCAAAATTTGCACCCATGAGGTACCCTAATATGTATTTATTAGACCGAGGCGCGCACTGCGAGTGCCGTCACAAACAAATGTGCGGCAGGCGACTAGTGCAAGGCAAAGACGACATGACCAGTTCGAGCCTTTGGTTTGGGGTACGAAAAGGCGTATCATTTAAAGTTAACGAAATGGTGGAGAAATCTTCAATTGTAAAAACATAAAATGACCGAATCCGGTGCTCTTGCAGTTGGTATTTGGGCTTACAACATGCTGTCTGGCTCAGTTGCTGATGACGCGAAATCTACGCCAGGAACTCCATTTACGGCAAGTAACCGACAACGGTAAACAAGCACTAGATGATACATGAACTTTAATTTTGTATCCAGAGGGGCAAGAAAGCTGTACGAGCTCCGACCACCACTGTCCAACGGCAGAGAGACGCCTTCGTTCGGCGCGCGGTACGGCTAGCGGTTCGGCGAGCTGTGTGGCGGTCGTTGACAGGCCGATTCCCCGGCTTCAAA
>JANAKD010000601.1:0-15835 GCA_027627215.1 Lecanicillium saksenae | reverse complement strand
GACGTTTTCTGCGTCCGGAATGCTGGGCGCGGGGGCCGTCTCGCGCGGCGGAAAACCCACCCCACAAGCTAGTGGGATTTCTTGGGACGAAAGAGAACCAAGGACCGAAGGCTGACGAGGGCGGCGTTGGGTTGTGGGATCTACATTCCGGTCTGAGATTACCACTCGTGCCAATGCGTCTTTCTTGCCCAAAACGCTCTCTCTCGTTCTGGTTTCTGCGACAAAGATATTTCGGTAAATTCTTTTTTGTCTTCTTCCTGGGAATAGGAAGGAAGAAAAAAAAACAACAACAACAAGCTTTGAAGCTCTCGGTGACACACAAGCCTAGCCGATTGCCCGGACGCTGCTCTGGCCGGCCGGCGCGAACAGAGTGCAATCTCTCTGCGCCAGTAATCGATAAAACTAAAACAATTCCATCTATTCTGTTGTTTTCTTGCTTCTAGACTGCATGAAGATGACGAACGATGAAGAAGGATTCATGGGATTAAAAAAGGAAATGTCGCTTGTTGCCGAACCGTCTCGACGAACCCAAATCCGGCTTTGCCCTGCACTCCCTTTCATCTCGTCTCCCTCCTCCCCTTCTCTCTCTCACTTTCTCAATGTTCCCACCACACCTCGTTACCACAAAGAAAAACTCAAAATCCATCTTTTTTCGACAAGAAATTTCTGCCATTCACTTTTTAGAAACTTGCAGTGAAAATCGTCAAGCCCCCCCCATCTATCCTTGTCTTCTTCTTGGCCAAGCTTTTTCTCGGGAGAGCTGCGATTCCCGAAGATGGAACACCGCCCACCCTTCATCTCGTCATGTTTCACTTTTTTTTTTTCGTGTAGACTGCAGCAGCAGCAGAGCGCGCTGAGACCTAGGTCGCAAGCGCTGGCCGGACGACGAGAAATACAATAGCTCAGGCTCAAACAAGTCGTTTTGAATCACAACAATCACTCAGATCTGCATGTCGAGTTTCCCCTTGCCAACAACAGCATGCTACAACTGGGCGAGGCTTCACATTCACATATTGTAGAGACGAACAGTTCAAGATTGAAAATATATTTCTTTATGCACCTAGGAATTCGTGCCATGTTGATTTCCCCCATGCCCCGAACCAAAATATTTTCCTCCCTTCTTTCAGCTGACGCTTTCCTTTCTATGCTTTGACAAGTATAATAAAAAATAACCAAAAACTCTTTGTTTAAATAAGGGCAACAAAAAGTTGACAAGAACAAATAACTCCACCAACTTTTCCATTGTACCTAATCCTGTTGTGATAAAAAGACAACACGTCCAAGGGGAAAAGTATTCTCTGGTGGACGCCTTTCGGCCCCTTTGACACGTCTTTTGCTGCTCTGTTGGCGATATCTCGTCATCTTCATGTGCCCACAAGCTGCTTCAGGGTAGGTCTACCAAGCACACGCGGATGCTTGCCACCATACCCGTGATTCCAGGGACTGGTCAAGTCCTCCCTTGCATCAGGATTCTTGACTCATCCCTAGTGGTATCTGCATACCCGCCAGCCAGTGCCCAGGTGGATCCGAAATTTCCTCAAGTCGCAGCTCAGAAATCGTATCAGAAGAAGCCAAGCATGGCGCGTAAAATACATAGAAGATAAGTATCGAAAAGAAAAAAAAAAGTAAAGCGCAGCAAATGCAAAAAACACCAGTAAATGCAACACAAAATCGTGTGGTCGAATCTAGTCTTGGTATCAAACGATGCCGCCCAGTTTGCAAAATAAAAAGCATTTGCGACATAAAAAAAATCGAGCAAAAAAAACTGAATATGTGACCAAATAATAGACAAATAATAATGGCGTTGGCTTCGTGGGAAAGACGGGTGAGTAGGTCTTTGTGGTGGATGATGAGTGTGTTTGAATTGACGGGATCGTGTGACACGCCGCCCGCGCTATTGGCGAGATTTCGGCGTCGTGTCGAGACAATCCCAGCCGCCCTCGAACCAGGGTTGGCTGATTGTGTGACGGCGGTCCAATTATTTCCGGTTCGACCGGCTCTGGCTCCGCTCGGGCGCGCGGCCCAGGTCGGCGTCAAAGTTGCGCAGCTGCTGCTCGTACTTGGCGTTGCGCAGGAATTTTGGTACCGAGTCGCTGGCCATGAGCTTGAAGACGGCGTTTTGGGCGTCCTCGAACAGGGCGGTGACCTCCTCGAGGGTCTCAATCATGGCGACGTCCTGGCCGACGGCCTTGGTCATGCGGGTGGCCAGGTTGTTGCGGAGCTGGTGGTCAATGTTGAGCTCGCAGGGAGAGCCGGGGGGCCAGGAAGGCGTTGTAGATGCCGTAGGCCTGAGCCATAATCTCCTTGATGCTGTCCATGGAGGTGGCGTTGGGCGACTTTTGGGCGGTGCGGATGCCGGCCTTGCAGGTGCGGACAAACTCGTCACGTCCTTGTAAAAGGACGAGGTTCTCCTCGCAGTGGGGTGTCGCGCAGGTTCTCGCGGAAGAGCGCCGCCACGGTGTTGGTGTCGTTGCCGACGCCCGTGTCGTTAAGGATGGGCTTGTACGACTGCAGCTGGTTGGCGCTGTCGCGCAGCCACATGGCGTTGATGTCGCCGGTAATTACAAAGGCGAGCTTTTACAGACAAGTCAGCGACGCTGGGGGTTCCTTTTTTCTCAATTGGGGCCGAGAGTGTCAAACATTACCTCTTCTTCGGGGTTCTCAGCCGACATGCCATGCCAGAGCACCGTCGTGTCTACCGTGTTCGGCCATGTGTTGAGGAAGAGGCGGTACAGGTCTGGATCGTGCACCTTCTTCTTCATGTCCTTGATGACGCGCTCGACCTCGGGCACGGCGTACGAGCGACATTCCTTTGACGGCCGCTGGTACGGAAACTTGTACTTGCCGCACGAGAACGGCTCGTGGCGCTGCCTGGCGTACTGCTCATACGCCGGCAGTCGGCGGCGGTGCTTACACCGGCCAGCGCGGCCAGGACGTAGCTATACTTCATGATGGTCGCAGCTTGCGTACGAGCTGCGTAGATCTGCTACTTTGGAAACGAATTGAAAATTGGGTGGACTTGGGGCAAGAGATCATCAGGGCCACTGCTACGAGAGACAATCAAGGGAAGAAAAATAAAGCAAACGGCGGGGGGGACTAATAGCAGCACTTTTTAATCTACAGTTGCAGTGACATGTCGCACGAGGGGAAGCGTAGCATCCGACTAACAAGGCGTGCGGAGAAGCTCTGCAGCGAGTCTACCCCACGATGGCCAAGCTATCCCCAGCAAGTCTCGGGCCCTGTCCAATTTGGAAGGTGAGAGGGGGGGCCTCTTCGGTGCCAGCACCAGCAGTGCTACATGATGATTTTACTTCGCGGTGAAGAAAAGCGACCCCCTGCTAGTTTGCGCTGTTCGCTTCCGTCTCCTCGCATCTTCCAAGGCTCTCGTGTGTGCGTGTGTGTGTCTTGACGTGCCACCTCGACTAACACGCCAAGACGCACCTTTTCTGCATGAGCTCGGTGTATTTGTCGATTAGTGCCTACGCCACCAAGCCACCCGGGGAGAGGAGACATTCTCAACCCTACGAGCCTACCAACTTGGCAACCGATATGACTTGTTCTTCTCTCTGCGTTGTTCGGTGATGATCGCTCGTGGGCGAGTGGCAATTTGTTGAATGTAGACACCCGTTTTGATGCGAAACCGTTTCCGCCACGCAGCAATGCTGACCCATGAGCATGGCTTTTGGAGAGGAGCGGCATGGACCCGCCTACGTTGACACGCTTCTATAATTAAAGTTGCATCTTCTTTGAGTGTTGCGGTAGATCGTTAGGTCTACCGCAGCAGACAGTTCTGTCTTTGAATAGCAGCACCGAGACTTCTTGCCGCAGGGCTCATGCACCAGCCCATCAGTATTGCCGCCTGAATCTGGCGAGAACCAGGTGCGGCAGCAATGCCGAGAGTGTGCGCAGCCTCTTTGCAACCCCGGCTTCAGTCTTTCCCGTTCTTTATCACTGGTATGGCACATGAGCAGGTCGAAAGGGCCGGTCCAACAGCATGTCATGGTGGTATTCGCTGTGCGGGGTTGGTGTCCTGGTCCCCGGCCACTTACCAGGCCTGGCCTGGCCTCGGGCGAAGTCCAGACAGCCAACCAGCGAGCCCGTCTCCGTCGATGTTGTTTCTGTATCTGCTAGACCAAAAAGCCAAGCCCAGATTACTGTACCAAGGTTACTGCACCCCCTGCCTCCCCGACTGACCGCAAAAGCAAAATGCCGACACGGAAAGGCTCATTCCCGTCATTGAAGCTCCGGTGTCGTCACAAAAGCTGGCTTGAGCCGGGTCACGGCGCCGCCGCCTCCTCTGGTGCAAGCCACAAAAAGGCTCTCAAAGCGCACGAATGATCCTTCGGGAAAATGCAAGACGAGGTGTTCCTTGACTGTGTTAGTTTGCTGTGCGGGGAAGGGAATAGGCTAAAATGGCGATCGCCCAGCGCTCTTGGCTGCGCTGTCTCCGGCCAAGCCACCAAGGCCCCGTGGGGACGTCCCGTGGGGGAGCAGGCCTTGTTCCTTCAAACGAGGCTCGTTGGTAATCGCTCGTAGGTTTGCGTCGAGCAACATGCAGATGAATCCTCTCTTAGCCTCCGTATAGATCTCAAATGCATCAAGCAATGACAAGCTTCATACACACGCGTTGGATCTGGCAGGAAACTGGTCAGTTGACGCACCCATGCTGCAAACTAACAGCCTTCTGGACATTTGACGCGCGCGCGCTGATGAGATAGCGATCAGGCTTGCTGCTACGGAGCACACACACCACCTCCGGGTTCATCCTTTACTCTTTCGGTACAAGTGAAATGAATTCGGGGGCCGAAAAGACAACAAAAGTTCCTTTTGCTCGCGCGGCTAGCCGGCCATCTGCGTGTCTCGGCGCTGGCTCGTGAGGCTGAAGCTTGAAAGCGTTTCTCGAGAACAGGTTGCAGACGACCTGGGAGGCGCGCGAAGGAGGGCGAACGGCATTTGAAGATGAACGTCCTCATGCAGATTTGCAAGATGCACGCATGTGGGCGCAACATGCGGCTTCCTTTTGGTGTTAGTCAGTGGTCCCGACCAAACAAAACGCCACAGTGACCGGCGTATGCAGCGACGCCTCTTCGGGGATGTGTCGGCTCATGCCCTCGTTGGCCCTTTCTCGTCATCTTATCATCCTCCTCTCTAGACCTGTTTAGGGTTGATGTACTTCGTATGCAGAGGATCAAATGATCTGAACCACTCACACACGCAACCTCTACCCCCCTGCTCGTTTCTCCAATAGCCTCGCCCCAGACTTGCCTCTTATTTTCTTGAATGCGGGGGGAAACCCACCTAAGCAGTGTTAGCTCGCGCGCAGGAGTCGGTGCAGCAGCCGAAATGGCAAGGCATCCTGCAGCTAAGCGTTGGATAAAGGGCGAGAGAGAGAGAAAAAAAAGAAAATATGACAACGGCGCAAGGAACGGGTTGTGACATTTGTTCGTCCCTCCCCGCATGTATAACTAGGCTAACCGCCGCTCTCGCTCGTAGAGCCCCCCTTCCCCCTTCTGGCTCTCAAGTTTTGGTACGACATTGTACTGGTTACCGGTTCTCGCCTTACCTGCCCGAACTGAATTGTGAATTGATTGCAAGCGGGGAATAATGGCGGAGAGCAAACCTTCCCCAGAAAATACTCCTCCCATCGCAGGGTCCGTAACTGAGCCCGCCGGCCTCGACCCGCCAAGCACGGAGAAGCAGCCGGCCGATGAGCATGTCGAGGACGCGCCGAGCAGCGACAATGGCTCGTCGCAAAACTTGCACAAGAAGGCTGCTCTTGGCTTCATTCAGCAGCAGCATACCATCCCTACTACGGGTGCTGTAATGCCGACTGGAAAGTGGGAGTACATCTTCTTCTGTGTCTACTGTAAGTCTGTGAGCCAGCGTATTACCCTGCGAAGCAACTAACGATCTGATAACAGACTTCTCCAACAATGGCGCACGTGAGTATACGGAAAACCGGAAGATTTGTGCATGTCTCGTTCCATTACACTAACTACTCTTCATTCTAGCCATTGGTGGTAACGGTGGCGCCCTGCGACAGGCCCTCACTTCTCAACAGTTCCCAGACAAAATTGTCGTCTGGGGAGGCCAACATCTTAATCGTAAGCATCTCGAGCCTCCACCGCCACCTTATACATACCGCCACGTGAACGTGGGTCACTAATTCTAATTGCAGTAAACTCTTTCCTTCTCGACATCACTGGTATTCTGTTCGCTGCGCAGCTCGTCACGCTCCTGACTGTCGGCCCGTACGCCGATTACGGCAACTGGCGCCCATGGATCATGATCAGTAAGCCAATCAACTCTTTCTGTGCATTGTGCAACCGTCTGACTGTGTGAAACTACAGCTGCTCAATGCGTCCTTTACATTTGCCAGTTCGCCATGTGTGGCATCAATAAACCCGAGCAGTGGCAGGCGGCGCAGGCTCTCTACGTTATCGGATCTCTGGCTGCCAACATTGCTACGGCCTTTTACACGGCAACTTTCCCGAGCTTGGTTCACAATTTACCCAAAGTGCTCAAGTCTGAGCAGGAAGTGCGCGATGGTGTCAAGTCGTATGTTCATGTGTAACGGGTGCATTCAAGGTCACATTCTAATTTAGCCTCACAGGCCTGAAGACCATGCCGAACTCGACTCGTACGAACGATCCAAGGTATGCACCTTTTTGGAATAGGACTATAATCCTTCAGCCGAAACATGACCTAACATCATGAAATAGCTCTACAATCTTTGCAACATCACGGGTTCGGCTCTCGTCGTCGTTTTTTACGCCATTGCGGTCGGTATCTCCGCAGGCGTCGGATTTGACACTCCTCAGAAGCTCATTCGCTCATATAATGTCCTCATGGGTTACTTTGGTGCTCTCACAGTGATTTGTACTGTCCCATTCTTTATTGTGCAAAAGCACAGACCTGGTCAACAGCTTCCTGAAGGCACTAGTTTCTGGTCTGTCGGATTCAAGTATGTTTATCAACTTAAAGCTGCGCTCCTCGGGCTTGCTTGAAGAAATGTTTAAAATTAACTGGTAATTAGACAAATTTGGAGTGCCATGAAGTCAGCTAAGGAGCTCCGCCAGTGTATGCTCTATCTCCTGGCGTTCTTCATGCTTCAGGAGAGTATGTCAGCCCGCTTTTCCCTTCGTGAACAAGATAGCTGACGTCATTGCAGCCTTTGGCACCTATTTCAATATCACGGGTATTCTTCAGAATGAGTACGTTCCTCTAGTTTTTATTCCTTGGTTTTTATTTTACTCTGCCAGCTATTAACAATCAGTTTCTCCTAGGGTCATTAACTATTCGCCTCTGAAGCTGAACGCCATGAGTCTCGTCGCAGATCTGTCAGGCGGATCCGGCACAGTCTTTGTACTGCTTCTACAGAAAAAGTTCCGCTTCTCTGTTAAGGCCGGCGTCTTTTACGGTGCTTGCATGACCTTAATTCCGAGTCTTTGGGGCGGAATTGGCCTTTTTACTGATAAGGTCGGTTTCAAGAATGTCGGTGAATTTTGGGCAGCCCAGGTATGTGAAGATGACAACGATCGAATATGCTCATTTCATCCACTAACTAATCCATTTTCTCCCTTAAAGGTGTGGAATTTTCAGACTGCAGCGTGGGGCTCGTACCAGATTACCATGATTTCTGAGGTCGTTCCAGCCCCCAAAGCATTCCTCTTCTTCTCCCTCTTCAACTGTGTCGGAAAGACGTCCGGCTTCATCGGCCCATTCATCTCCTCCGCCATTATTGAACGTGCCAACGGCAAGACCAACGCAGCGTATTGGTTTCTCTTTGCAATGGGCTCTGTTGGCTGTCTCGCGCTTTGGTTCGTTGATACCGACAAGGCCAAGAGAGACAATGCCCGGTACCTAGAGCGTGAGGCAGCTGAGCTCTACAGCGAGAGGCAGAAGCAACAGCCTCACGACGAGAAGGCCGAGCATGTCATTCCGGCATAAAGAAATAATGCACTACTTGTTTAAAGACTCGTGCTGTGCTCTGCATTCAACATGCGAGCAGTTGACAGCCCAGCAATAACAGCGGGCGGGACCAGCCTACCGTGTATATTCTCCGTTAGTATATACTGTCTCGTAGTAGTTTTTATACTCGAAAGCTCTTTATCGGAAAACAGTTGCTCCTTTGCTTTAGCGGTTCCGTGAATGAGCGATACGCTTTGTGCCAGTGAAGTGAGTTACTCGTTCATCGTAGTGGACGCGTGTATAGCGGAGAATTATTTCTTCACAATGAATGAATGAAATAATATAATAATATTGCTATTCTGCATGATTTCATAGTTAAATAAACAAATATTTTCGGCCGTAACTCCGCTCAAGCTAGTTTCGTGTCAACCAGCGGCATGTAACAATTCCAGGGGATATCAAAATAGAATGTATTTGTAGATGGGGCGATTGTAAATGAAAAGCATTTTTTTCGAAAAACGGGCACCAAGTTCCTCAGTACGACGTATCTTTGGACTGCGAGTGCAAAGTCGCGCTCTTGGAGCTGACTGTATTGAGGTTGACGGTTGACCCTTGCAAACTCCGGTCTTCCAGTCGCTCAAAGCAGCCGTCGAGGTCGGTATCGGATCGCTTCTTGGCGCCATTCTTTCGATTCGAGATTTTTCCGATAGTGATGATGGATGTGAGGTTGTGTGGCGGGTCGCTGATCTTCGCCTTGCGGAACTTGAAGTTGAACAGCTGCGGAAGCTTCCATCGTTCGGCGAGCATGTTGAAAACGGGTAGGCACGAGCAGACTAGGCCGATCGAAAGCTCAAGAAGACTAGAGGAATCCAGGTCAGCAGTTTGTTTCCAAAACCAACTGGTTGAACCACAACTTACACGGTGACAATAATGACGGCAAAGTCGGCCGTCGGGTCCTTGGAGTGCATGAAGTGGACCGCCAGAACTTGTCTGTAAGTCGTGACGGCCATAGCAATACCTCCGATACCAAGTAACAGCATAACCTTGATCTTCATTAACTTGGGAGCCTCGAGGTTCCAAGTCAGGGGTATCGGAAGAATCAGGATAAAGAGGTCGGTGATCATCGCAAGAGATATATCTGCGTAGAACAACTGTGTTTGGTTTCGGCAGGTACCTTTGACACTTGTGTCCCAGTACGCCCGGATGGGGTTGCAGACGAGAATCTTGACCATCTGAATGGGAAAGTAGGCAATAAACAAGAGCGCCATAAAGAAGTAGATGCCCCGCGCCACAAAGGGCCGCACGGCGAAAATCCGCGCAATGATGAGGAGAAGTGTAACTTTCGTGAAGTAGGACGCGGGGCAGTAGACAACTGTGCCAGCATACAGCCACTGTCGACAAAGTCAGCACTCAACAACCATTTCACGAGAATGTCTTAGTAACTCTTACCTTTCGCATGTTTGAATTATCCTCGGGCGAGACTTCCCAGGCATGATGGCCTTGTCCATATTTTACGCCTTCGCGAAGCTGTTAGTGTAAGGCTCGCCGTATAAGTGGGCTGCGCAACTTACTTAGGGAACTAAATGCAGTGTATATCATAAAAAGACTCTATATTTCTCTATTAGCATCTTAAATTTGGGCAGTGCAATCAGAATTCTCTGTCGTACCCAGGCGATTGCGCAAGTTACTATATTTTCTGGTTAGCACGGGCCAAAGAGTGGGCGGTCAGCTTGTAGCTTACTGTCTTCTCGTAGCACACTTTTCATGACGAAAACTTTTCCGTACATTCTCATGAAGAAGAAAAATGTCGAAAGGACGATACTTGTGACGAGCCAGCCTATCAATAGCGACTGGTAGCCATCTTGAGGGTGTTCCAAGCTTGGAACGACGCCAGGCGGGGGCGGCGCGACACCTGGATAGGGTGACGCCATGCTGAAGAGACAATGTGAAAAGGCTTGTGTACCAGTGTGCTATCTTCGTGACATGTTTCAGTTGGAAAGAAACTGGTATCTGTAGAGGGCGCTGAGGAAGAATTATTGGATCTGATCCGAGAGAGATCGGGAACGGGTGGCGTTCCTTGGCTTGGGGGCCACAGGCGTTGAAAAGGAAAAGAAAGGGGTATCCAAGGGCCCTGTGGCTGATTCAGTTATCGTCCACGATTAAGTCGAAAGCAGTAATAAACGTCAAGCTACGGGCAGTCTACTGCACCAGCCCTCCAAGTGATGCGACAGTAATATGCTAAAGGCTGGTGCCGACGTCCGGTCTACTTGGCTAGGTCGACTTGGGAACAGAGGAGGGGAAAGGTCAGGACTTGAGAGTCCAAATGCTTCTAGCCCTTGTCAAGAATTAGAAAAAAGCTACTTTGGATCTTCAGCAAATGCAACGTGCTGCGCTGTTCCCTTTYTTTCCCTCCCCAAATTGTGCGCAGCAAGGCGGCGATCTTGGGCGTGGGGTGGAGTTGAGTTGGTCCGGCGCCTCATCCGGACGGGACCATCCCGAGTTTGGTGGCATTCGAGACGAAAACACTGCTTGCCAATGGCTGCCAGGGTTTTGGCATTCGACGCTAAAGACATGTGGGTGGTTCGCAAAGTAACAGAGTCTTGCCGGGTTGTTCTGGCTCTCGCTGCGCGCAACCATTCTGCGATAGCGACGTGGCAACGCTAGCGAGGTGAGGTGTGGTTCAGCGGCAGACTGCGCCCGACTAGAGAAGAAAACACCTCGTAGTCAATGGTCAATGGTGGGTAGCATGAAAAGTAAAAACTTCGCCGAATGGTTCGCTTGGCCCCCCCCCCCACGAAACCATGTCATGATCCTCAAGGGCAGGAGTAATTTCAGTTCGGTTCGCGGCCGCCCCCATTCCTCCATTCGACGGGAACTTGAATTTCCCAGTCCACCCCTGGCAGCGGCCCCGTTCTTGCCGTAGATGACTACTGAGTCTGTATTAGTGCTACGCAGCTAGAAAGACCAGCCCACTGGTGCGGCACCGCAAAGACCAGTTTTATTAGCTTTGTGCTGACAGGAACTCGGGCACTCGGGCTGCGCTTGCAGGGGGCCTAGAAGGCAGCCAGAGGGTTAGGCGAACCATTCTCAGGAACCTGCTCTGCCAGACTAGGGGGGGCTTATAGCAGAACAACAAGGATCTCTATCTGACAAAAAGGCTCGTCCCGTACGCTTGGGCCAAAACGACACACACTTCCGATCTGTTGGTGGCCGAAGGCTCTAATTACGTACAGAAGCGAGAAACCATGGCTTCAAACGAAGGAAGCGTAGCACCGACAGCCCGGTTTCCAGGTGTTGCTCTAATCACTGGCGCTGGGGGAACAGGTAATCATATATTTCATTTCATTTGAGCGTATTTGCTTTACGACGAGAAAGAGGAATTGGACAAAAGGCCCCTAACCGTGAGCAGGCATTGGAGCCGCCGTGGCCAGGGCGTTTGCACAGGCGGGATGCCCTCGGATCGCCATTACAGACATCAACAAGGATACCCTCGGCGAAACTCGGTCCGCCATCCTAAATATCAACCCACAAGCCAAGGTCTTGGCCATCGACGGCGATGTCGCAGACAAGTCGTTCCCAACGCTACTCGTCGACAAGGTCATCGAGACGTTTGCGCGTGTCGACTACCTCGTCCAGTGCGCCGGCGTCTTGGGCAAGGTCCAACGCTCCCACGAGACGCCAGTGGAGGAGTTTGATCGCATAAATAATGTCAACTACAGGGGCTCCTGGCTGGTGAGCAGGCAGGTCCTGGCGCACATGGTGAAGCAGGAGCCGCTGCCGGAGCACCCCAAGCAACGTGGTGCCGTCGTGCACATTGCCAGCCAGCTTGGGATTGTGGCCAAAAACGGCGCCGCGCCGTATTGCGCATCCAAGGCGGCTGTGATCAACATGACCAAGTCCGATGCCATTGACTATTCGGCAGACGGTATCCGCATCAACTGCGTGTGTCCTGGTATTATTGCTACGAAAATGACTACGGGCACAAAGGAAATTGAAGAAGCAGTCCGTCCCGCCATTCCGATCGCACCAATGAACCGCATGGGGACGACGGACGAGATTGCGGAACCGGTTCTGTTTCTGTGCTCGGCGCAAGCTTCGTTCGTTCAAGGCCATGCGTTGGTTGTCGATGGAGGTTATACAATCAACTAGATGTGAAGCATGTGGTCTGGTTAGGCAATTACTTGCGTAGTCTATTTGTCTCTATACCCCAGTATTACATATATATACAGTTATTATGGTTCAGGAAGTTTTCGCATTATGAAGATCCCGAATTATCGGCGCAGGAGAATGCGCCACCAATTTCTCCATTTTGGTAAGCATTAATAACACCCTGGATAACTCCATATGTTCCACCAATAGTCAGGAACGCAGCGAGCGGGATTAAGAGCCAATTCAGCCAGTATACTAGAGACATCCACCACTTTCCATCCTTGCGCCACTCTGGGTGGTCATAGACGAAAAGATACGCAGGCAGTCCTAGGGCCAATGGCGCAAACGTCAAACTTCCGCACAGCGCAACCAGATAGTTGAAGATTGGAATGGCAATCGCCAGCAAAAAGGCGACGGCGGACAAACTGAATGTGCAACCAAGCCATGTCGCCCAATGTACAACAGAATTGGCCTGGAAGTGCTTTGATCCGCGTAATATGCGAACAAACAGATACTTGGCTGCCGTGTGAACCCAGATACAGGCGCTCACGAGCAAGCCAATCATACCCACTCCATAAGACACCTTTTTGATAGTGCCTCCTGCGCTGCCCAGTGACGGAGAAGCCACCCACTGGCCACACCAGCGGTACACGACGAGCGAGAACGTCAGGTACGAGGCGCTGACGATTCCCATGGCCAAATATACGGCCTTATTGTAGTCCTTTGGCTTCCGCATCTCGGAGATTACTGGGATGAAGGCGGAAGTACCGGCGCCGGCGCTGAAGATGGTTGCGACGGCGGTGATGCCGGCAACGAAGTCGGGGTTGCCAATGACGCGGTAGCCAAGATCGAAATCGCCGGTCTGGGGTGCGGCGGCCGGACGGTCGCGAACGGTTACTCCGATTCTGTAAGAAAAGACCTGTTAGATCTGACAGGACATTCTGGGGAGTATATGGGGATTGCGTCTGGACATACACGACAATGAAGACGGCAGTGAAAATGGACAGGAAGCCAACCCAGGTCAGCCACGCAATCTTTTGAAACTTGCGCACGCTCGCCAGGATGAAGATGGCAATCATGGAGACGAGCATAAAGTAGTTGGTGCAGATGGCGTGGTTGGAGAGCGCNATTGAGCGCGACGGAGCTGCCAAAGACGCCGGAAGCCGACGCAATCGACCAGGTGAGCAGGAACAGGACGCCGACGACCTCACGCAGCCACTTGCCGCCGACCACCTCGGCCATGCCGCCAATGGAGTGGCATCCCGGATGGCGGTTGCGAAAGTTGCCCTGGACAATGGCGCAGTAGGTGTTGAGGAAGCACCAGCCGACAATGTTGACGGAGCCGGGAAAGGCGCCGAGGGTGTACAATGCCGAAGGGATGGATAGGACGCCAGTCGCGAAGAGAGCTGAAATGCAAGGGCTTGTTAGCAAAATTCCATATTTCCATGTACGGTTTTGTCGCGCGGCTGATACGGGCTAGCAGAGTCTCGGCTTTCTTTACCCTTCATGAAAATAACAGAGGCATGGATCCATTCGACGGTGCGAAAATCCACGACGCCCTCTTCTTTCCGAAATACCTCAAAGGAATCGCTCGGCTCTATGTTGGGCTTCTCGTCGATGCTTCTGCTCGTCCGATGGGGCGACGCCGCCGCCGCCGCCGGCGTAATGGACTCTGTCTTGTCACCCATGACGGGCGNTGGGGGGGAAGCGGTTGTGGCGCAACGCACGCAGCAAAAAGTAGCAACGGAGCGGAGTTTGGTGGTCAATCAATCGGCCGCGTTGGGGTCCAAGGAATCGATCTCGTTCATCTAGGATGGAATTGCAGAGGATGTGCGGAGAGAGAATCGAGCCGTCTACGATGTGTCGTCTTTTCTTTTACTCATAGCCCACACAACATTGACCTGCACAAACCAAGGGAGGGGGGAGAGTGCCACCACCGGCGCATCGTTTTTTTTTTTTTTNCGCAGTCCATGTTTGTTTTCCCCAATGGATTTTCCGCCGATGCTTCTCTAGTTTTGGGTAGTGTGATGGGTCTTGCATGCATAGTTTGGTGGATATGGGTAATATGCCACCAGTCGGTCACGCCAGACGTTCCCAGGGTGCCGGTGGCCATCGTCCGGGCACCCAGCCCGAGTAAATAGCTCCGGTCAACTAGTGATTTGGGGCTTCTGGAAGCAGTTCTAGCAAGACTTCTAGTGGGGGAGCAGCACTGTATTAGTTGGCACGACGGTTGGGGGGACATTTCCGGCAGAGGATGAGGCAGCGCTCTGTCCGGTGCAGCTCCAGCCGAGAGATGAACCCCCCATGTCGTGCTAATAACGCGACCGTCGCTTCGGTAGGTGGTCAAGCTAGAGCCGTTGCGATTGGGGTTGAGATGTGCTTGACAGCTTCCGATGACCAGACAATTGGAAGATATGGAGTCTTTTTATTTGACATGTATAGGTTACCATCAGGCCCATAAGGCTGCATTGTGTCATTGTGGAATAAGGGTCGATTCCCTTTTATACTTCGGCGGGCTTGCCGTCTTCGAGAACGGCACCTCGGCATGGTGACCGATGCGGCCGGTGATGTGTCCGTGATGCAGAATCGGGTATCGGGTATCGGGATTTGCACAAATGGTGGAAGTGCGGTCGAGTGGCATCAACTGTGCGTCGGGTATCGAGGCGTTGGCGGGATATCTTGACGCAAATCGGCATTTGAGGCGCGTTCTGGCAGCAGCGTGCGTGAGCATCGGGTATAGGGTAGGCTATAAGGTCGGGACAACAACTCGAGATGTGAGAACAACGTCAACGCTTTGTCGGATAATGCTGAGCTTGCTGTTTTGCTGATGCCTTGTTCTTGATTTGGCGTCTTCAACTCTGTTCCCCCTTTTCATCCGCGTTCTAAAGCACGTATTCTAAGCATAAGTCGTTAGAAGAACAGTAATCCGCGATGAACATCGAAGCTCTGTTGCGTCACTAGATCAGACGGATGACAGCATGTACCGCCGATCCAAGCAGCCCTATCCGTTAGCAAGCCACTACTAAACCAATAAGTATGGCCTGCTCACAAGACGGTATTCCCTTTTTGATGCGTCGCTAGCCGCATCTACCAAGAAACATACACACATTCGGAGTGTTTGGCCAAGCCCCCGGGTTCGCCCGGTGGGTCAGGTAAACGGCTCTGGCTAGCACGTGCCTGTTTACGGCGTGATGCCCGAGGTACCTCTTAAGCCGAGCCTCTCCCCGCAAGCGGCCCATACTGGAGCCCCGGATGGACAAGTCACTCGCCGCCCGCAGCACTATCTTGGCCCGGCTTGGATCGGAAGTTTGGCGCATCCGACGAGAAAACAACCCAAACATGAGCCAAAGCGGTGGCAGTTCTTTTTTTGCGTATGGATTTTAACTCTACAGTGGAATTGGGGCGTCCGGCAGCTGGTGCAGTCCGCTGTAGACCGCTGTGAAAACCATTCTCCACAAGTCGTAGGCCAATTGGTGGCGAGATAATTGTAAACCCGCATTTTGCCTGTGGCTCTCTACCCAGCTAGTCTGACGTATTGTGCTCGGCCCAAAGGGCTTCTCTTTTGACTTCTTTTCCCTCCTCTGCCACTTCTTCCCCACGCCCATACTCGTGGTAACGCTAGAAAACGAGGCCCGAGACCTGGCCAATTGCATCACTGGCGTCTTCATCTCGCGTGTGCCGGCGACAAAATTTACTCAATCCCAACAGACTGTAGGAATAAAACAATGTCGGCCCCAGCTCCCGTGGCGAGATGCGTCCAGCGCGGTGCTCGCTC
>JANAKD010000600.1:0-15874 GCA_027627215.1 Lecanicillium saksenae | reverse complement strand
AGCTTGCGCGGCGGCAGTTTCTGCAGCAGCGGCAGCTTCCCGGCGTTCTATAATTTCTGGATTGTGGCGTGCCATGCTCGCTCTCGTCGGGGATGCATNAGGACGGCCGGCGGCGTCGCGATCGTGGTGTTGTGCGCTGSCCCCGGCTGGGCTCGACACGTCCGCCGCACCGCTAGTCCGCCGTCGCTTGGGCGAGCGCTCATCCATTATGGCGGGTATATAACGAAGGCGCTTGAGTTTATAACGCGGACTCGGTTCTTCTCATGGCTGCTTGTTTTCGTGGATATCGCGTGTTGATTGACAGTGTAAACGGTCGCCTTACTGGTCGCGTAACCGTGATGGCGCCGCCAAACCAAAAAAGCGGGGATCTACACAGCCCAAACAGGCAAGCCTGCGTGAAGCGACGATGATGGCGAGAAAAAAAAACACACGATAAAGGATATCGAGCAGAGATTGCTTATTTCTCCTAGTTTTGAGTGACATTCCAACATGTTCAAAGTTCCTGAAAAACCCATAATCTATTGAAAGGTGGCCAGCAGCCCAGCCAGAACTGGTGGAGGCAGCTCACGATAAGTCTCCAGTTTGCCCTTCACAATCAAGTCGTCCAGGCTCAGTTTACTGTATGAGGGAACTGTCCAAATATCGGTTCCCACCAGCTCAGGCAACTTACCCGATCCCCATAGTCTACGATAGTACCAAACGGCCGCAGTTGGAATCCCCTTCTCTAGGGCAAGGTCGATTTCTCTATCAATCTGCTCCAGGCTGTGATTGAAAATCACCGGCCTCTTCCCATATTTCTTCTCCAAAGCCTCTGCAATGCCATTTCCGGTGGGTGCAAGTTCTGAGATGCCAAAATTTCTGCCAGAAAGCTCAGAAATGGGTGTGTTTGCAAAAATGGAAGCATATGCCGCCGCGACGTACTTCAAGGTGCTAGCCACATCTGCGCATTAGCCGACTAAGAGTATTAGGAAGCCCAGGGCACGCTTTCTTACCAGAGCGGCAGAATCTGATTTTGGCTGTCGCCACTGAAGATGATTCTATTACCGGAATAATCGATCCCGAGAAGGCTGGTAGAAACAAATCAGCATCAGAATAACACGGCGATGGAGGTTTGTTGCTAACGGAGTGCGTATGGACGACTCAACCAAGTAGCCGGGGCGTACAAGAGCCATACGAATGCCAGCAGCTGTTGTAGCTTCTTCTACCTGTCTCTTCAGCGCCAGAACGGGAATTTTCAGGCCTTGGTCGTCAATTTCATGAGACATATCTGACGGCACAAAGAGGCCGACGCTCGTCTTGGGAATAGCCCTGACGAATCCCAATTGTCGTGATATTCCCTCATGCCCAACCAGCGAGCTGTGGGAGCATGTATGAGATTAAAGGCCGCATATTTATACTTTACATGGCGACTTACATGACAATATCAATATTTTCGAGGGCTCTTATCACTGAATTCTCGTCGTTGACATCCACGCTTCTGGTTAGAATATTCGCTGGTAGCATGCTGGTGTCGGATGTCGGCTGGTGCAGCACAGTAATTGGGGCACCAGAATCAGCTAGAGCCTGCACAATGGCGGCGCTGGCCCATCCACGGTGACCATACACAGCAATTCGGTTGAAAGGCATGAGGAATGAATGGTATTTGGGACAAATTACCGAATTGTACCCGGCCGTGCAAACGGCTGAGCAGGCTCGGATCTAGCCGTCTATCACGTGGCCAACATTCAAAGCATAAAAGTGTCGACCGATGCGTGTGCATTATTTCATATACAGGATGAGATCTAGTAAACAAGAAATCCAGGTTTTAAAATTTGGGGCCTTTGAACCACAGCTGCGATCAGTTCACACCGACCGCCATGGCTTTGGTTACGTTGTTTCACTGGCCATAGAGATCGGCTATCTTGAATGTCAGAACATGAGAACAGCTCCTTCAAAAAAGAAAATATACTACAGATAATTCAGGTCTTCTCATAATTTCTAATAATAGACGTTGATAGATCAAGCTTTGTCAATCGATAATCCTCAATTCCCTCACGCTCACTGAGGAGACCGCGCGCATCACTGCGATTGCATCGATATGTTCATCTCCCCACATGCAACGAATCAGTTCTTCCAACTCGAGCATGAGCCTCGCGAGACTTCCTCAATCAGAATCTCCACATCCAGCGGCCGCCCCATGAAATCTTCCAGAATCTGGCCCTCCCCAATGCTGGAGCCCAGCTCCAGCACATGCTGTCTCCACAGATCCATGCGTGCAGGATTCATGGCATCGCCCGCAAAATGGGATGAAAATATATCCGCTGCATATGCTTTTGCTCTGCCGGGTCATGCTAGTTAGAGAAACCCCGCGAAACATGTCCCCTCTTTGTATCCAAAACTTACGTGGCGTATGCGAAAAAACCGGCGCTGTACTTTCTAAAAAGATGTCCAAAGGCCGCTTCCTCCCAACCCCAGTCCTCTTCATCAGCGCTCTGGTGCGCAATGTCCCGTCGCGTCGTGTTCCAAATCCTCGTCGTGTCCATCCCGAGAGCCTCCTCCCGCGTCCGCGGCGAGTGGATCGTCAGGTCGAATATCGCCCGCTGCAGTATCGGCATCATGTTGTTGGCGCCAAAGCACCCCCGGTTTTGAAAAATAGATGACAGCACTTCCGCAGGCATGCCGCACTCGGCGGCGCCCTCTTGGTGCCGGCGATGATGCCGCGCGAGTTTAGACAGCACCGTGGGTTCCCAGCCCCAGTTCTCGAGGAGTACGCTGGGGATCTCGATGTAGTCGCGTGAGTGAGGGATGGCATACTTGGTTGCAGAAACGATGTTGTGGATGCAGTGTCCGAGTTCGTGGAATAGCGTGCGCACGTCAAACAAGTCTAGCATTGCCGCCTCCGAATCCGTTGGTGCACGAAAACTGCACAACAGTGCTGAAGACGGGCGGTTTCGCACACCATCTGCGGTCACAAAACTCTATAAAATCCCGTATCAGCATGTAGCTTTCCATTTTTACGCCGGGAAGCTTTCTCCATTATCACCACCGTACTTACTGGTTCGATGAGAACGTGGCGTTGATTTTGATACTTGCCCTCTCTTTCGAACAGGTCCACGTAGAGGTAGCCCAAGAAGCTGCCGTCATCCTTGCTAGGGTCATTCCATACCGAGTATGTCTTGACACTGCCGTGCCAAACAGACGTGCCCCCCGTCATTTCTTTGAACCTAATTCGAAACAGCTCCTCGAATAGGGTGAGCGTCCCATTCCAGGTATGGTGTACTTCGAAATACTCTTTGACTGCCTTAACCCCTCCGTTTTGGTTCTGTGCTCTAAATTTCTTTGCATAAAAAGACCAATCCCAATCCTCAAGGCAAACATACTGCTTATCCTGTCCATTCGAGCTCTCATGATGCTTCAAATCCAGGAGCATGTCATTCTCCGCATCTGCCAACGGCTTCAGCTTCTCAACCATTCCACGAAGTGTATCCAGCACCTCACCAACGGTTCCTACCATGAGTTCCTCCAGTCTCATATCTGCATAGTTATTGAATCCAAGAATGCGCGCCATCTCGTCTCGCAGCACTACCAGCTTTTCCAGCCGACTTGCGTTCTCTGGGAATCGGCGTCGGGCAGCCACCGCATATGTGCGCCTTGCACCAGCATGTCTCACGCTTGATGCCATCTGGCTTCTCACACTGTCCTTGAACGTAGCAAAATATTCTGAAACTTCCACCCCATTTTCTGATGTGGCCTTGCGCATACTCAGTGAGTCGAGCACTCCGGACGACATGCCGAGCAGCTCATCGCCAGAAAACCACAACCCTCCATTATCACCATCGGTGAGTGTCTTAACTGCCGCCAATTGAAGTTCGTCAATTTCTGCTTTAACCTCTTTCAGCCTATTACGAGCCTCCTCATTCTGTAGCGCTGCGCCTGAGCGCTTGACTTCACGGTACATGTGATTTAGTAGATGCTTGTCTTCGGCGTCGAGGTGACCCCCAGAGTCCGCGCTCCGATACACCGCGTGTATGAGGTCGGCTATGTCTTGTCTCATGAGCTGCGCCGTGTTGGCTTCTAAAATGAGCATCTGAGCTTCCCTTGCCGCACTCCGCACAGTGGGCTCTGGAGCCGCCTCGGCCAGCAAGCCTCCAAGTATGTTGAGCCGACACGCCATGCGATTGGCGTTATCAATGAGCGGCCGGACTACATTCTCAAAAGTAGCGTTTTCAATAGAGACTTGGGCTATTAGCTCATCCCGAAATCTGCTGGACTGATCAAGTAGTGATTGAGTCTCCGCAATTATTGAACTGGCGCGGGCGTCCAGCACAGGCGGGATTTGTGTGGGTGGATTGGGTGCTCCCATTTCAACCTTGAGGGGCAGCCGGTGGTATTGTTTCTGGTAATATAGAATGGAATACAATAGTCTTCAATGTGGCAGTCGATAAATATGGTTCTCGAAAGTATCTCATGTAGCAAAAACTAGATTGCGGGGCGTACATTGCATATTCCTAGGTAACGCCGCATCGTCAGCCTTGTTAGTAGCCCAACGGCAGACCTAGCTCTCGCTCCCGATACATACTATGCTAGCAGGTCATCGGCTGCTAACATTATCATAATGAGGGCCCTGACTGAAGTTGAATTTATCGGCAAGCCAATAGATTGCAACATGAATCTCGGAAACTGGTTCATTCAGCGGCCTGTTCTCACAGGCCCTGGCCGAAGTTGATGCCACTAGCACTGCCCATACAGTCTCCATATTGGGCCTCGGTTTATCCTCTTTGCAACCAACTCATGCACCCACTTTCCATCTCCAATATCTGAGACTTGCGTACATTTAATTCATTCTTTTGTCATTCACGTCGAATTCTTGATTTCTCTCAACGAATTAAGCGATGAACAGGCTTGATCATGCCTCTGCTATGGAAGCTCAGCTTAGAGCCCACGCAATGATGATGGCTCATCGTAACTCTTTGGATACGTCGCCAGAGTACGCTCCCGCGTTGAACGATGTGGTTTACTATAACATCACGACGGAGAACTGTCCACACGGTCGTGTGATGAGTCTGCTCGACATGGAGCTGGCAGAGGATGTGGACGTGTCTGATGCCACAACAGCGCCCGGGAAATTATTCAAGGCGACTATAGAGTACACCTCCACTCTCACGGGCCTCGTTGGCATCAATTGGATGCGCTCAAAACAGAATGTTGGTGTGTTGATCATCTGGGATAGCGCTCTGTCGTGGAGATCTTTCCAGCAATCAGTCGGTTTTACAAGAATGGCACCACTGGTCACACATCACATTACGAACCGCACGATCATGCTTTCCCGGGTCCAAATATCGGTGTTAAAAAAGCAGCAAGGTTTCTACAGTCCATGGAGATCACAGTTCAAGCCGACCTTGACTCCAATGCCAGGTTGCAATTCGAGCACCAGGTCTCCGCCACCCTGAGTGAGGTGGACATGGGGGCTTGCCACGAGCTCGCGTCTGGTTGGATTGAGCGCGATTTTCCAGCTTCGAGGTTGCCTATAGCTAAGGAGTTCATCCCGGCGAGGACTGAAAGCATCTACGTCATATTTTTCTGCGAATCTGCCGAGGGCGATGATATCGAATGCAAAATCTCTGAATTGCGCGAACGACTGGATCAAGCTCCAGTACCACTGGGTGTCAAAAAGGAGCTCAGCATCAGTCCACGAATGACTCTTCAGGGCAACTACCACCCATCGACAGTCGAACCGACACCAGCTCAGCCACAGATTGGTACACTGGCCAGTGCTTTGCAACGTAGTATCCGCAGGTCCGCACTGAATGAGAAGGTGGAAGTTGCCACCGCTCACCTGGCTGAATACAAATGCTACCCAACAGATCCGTACTTTGTTTGCCAAGCGGAACTTTACAAGAGGCACGTCGCTGGCTACATGGCGCTCCGGCGATTAGGTACTCCGCCAGATCATGTACCCGTCTTACCAGAACTCTATGTAGTGGATATCGCCTGGCTCAAGACCCGATCATCGCTGGATAAGGTCAAGCGTCGGGTCGGAAAGATGCTCAATTATCGAATCCGGCAGTTAGTTGGCTATCATTCTGGGTTCTGGGTTCGTGTGGCCGACTCGGAACATGAATTTGGTGTCTGTACAGGTATTTATATTTGGTAGGACCGATGAATGACCATTCACTCACCAAAAGAAATTGCAGTTTGGAGAAGCGCGAGTTTGAGGGCTGCGTCTAAGACTGAGTACTGTGAAATACTCGAGCATTTTGGTGATGGCTCATCCTATTTAGACGCACCACCGACTCAACAGAGAGTGCCTTGGCAATGGTTGGCGGCTAATGAAGAAAGGGTTTATCTCGTCCAATCCTCGCACAGCGAGGTTATCACCTTTCGTGTACCACACGACGTGCGGCACAAGGACTTATTCGAGCATACGTTTACGGCATTCTGGCGGCTTGTTCCCTCTTCTACCTCTCTACCCCTACCACAGTCATGACATTACCATTTTACCCGCGCAGCTACTGACACCAAGAGCTTACAGAGTCACGCGAGGAATGGAGCAGTCCGGTTTCGCGCCCGTAGCGTGCGGTCTTCATGATAGAGGCGGCTGGTCGCCTGATTGCGACGAAACACATGGTGAATCGTATGACGTGTTTACGTGTTTTCTGTACTGGCGGTCGGCAGAGGCACGAGTTACATGGTACAAGAACCTTGATAACAGCTTGAATGCATATAATAACATCGGCCGCTGCATGGATGAACTGAAAATGCTTGCAGAGGGAGGAATTCATTCTCGACTGATTATTCAAATGAATGATTTTAAGCAGGCATGAGATTGCAAATACCGACTTCATGGAGTAAGACGGTGGAGGGCTTGCGCAGCAAAATGTGCGGAGGGTTTAACCATTCAAGTAACACTTGAGAATGCTGATTTCATAATTGTCATAGAATAAAAGTGTCGAAAACTATAATATATCATGCATTTTAATCTATAATAGAAGGTCAACAGACTCTACTACGGCAAAGATATCTAGGTTAAAGGGACATTCGCAGGGTATGTCCGTACCCAATGAGGTGTCGAGGTTTAACTACAGGCGGTTCGGTCGCCCCCCCACTAGCTGGCAAACTTGTGTTCTGACATCATCCCGAACACAGCCGATCAAACCGAACCAGCCCAATCTTTTTTTTTCTCTGGTGTCGATACCCCAACTAGTTAACACAGGAAATCACACGGTTTCATAGTCCGGCAAGCGGGCTCAAACACGCACAACAATGTCGGCGCCATCGAGATTGGCGCCGCGAGTGTGCCGGCTCTGCCGCGCAACCCCGGCGTTGCGGCGAACATTTGCCTCTGCCACGACGGCGACCGAAACGAAGCCGCAGTGGCCTCAACGGCAGCCACGCGGCGAATACTACGACATCCTCCTGCGCGATCCGACCCCCTACGCGAGCAGCAAGGCCGAGAAGCCTCCCAGCTCAGCCCAGGCCTCGCCAGCGCCGCCCTCGACCGNAAGCGAAAACACCACCTACGGCCAGCGCATCCAGCAGCCCGGCCAGGACGTATGAGACGATTTCGTCGCGAACCGCCTACTCCGATTCCAACGACGCCGGCGGCAGGGAGGCCACCGCCGAGGAGCGCGCCCGTGTCATCTTTGGCTCGCGGCTGCTCGGCCCAGCGGAGCGCGCGACCGCGCGGCCGGACGTCAGGCCAAGTCGGCCAGCATCGCCGGCGTGCTCGTGCCTCCGCGGCCCGAGGAGCCCGACAACTGCTGCATGAGCGGGTGCGTCAACTGCGTGTGGGACCTGTACCGCGAGGACATGGAGGAGTGGACGCTCAAGTCCAACGAGGCCAAGAAGCGTCTCGCCGAGAGCGCCGCCGCGGCGGGCGTGGCCGCACCGACAACCACCGCCAAGCCGACGCACGTTGAGGCCCCGGCTGACGATGGTGGTGGTGTCGGGGGAGGCGTCGGGGGAGGATCGGGGATTGGCGGTCCGGCCTCGTCAATGGATGCGGATGGCGGAGGCTCCGAGACCAATTGGCCGACGACGGGTGGCATTGGCGAGACCAAGATTGCGAAGGACATGTGGACCGACGACCTCTTCCAGAACGTGCCCGTGGGCATTCGCGAGTTTATGAAGCAGGAGAAGCGGTTGAAGGAGAAGCATCAGCGAGAAGGGACGAGCGGAGGTTAGAAAGCGCAGCTGGGGATGGTTGCATTTTGCTGTTGTACAGGTACATTTATGAAGCATACACGGGCGTTACTTTGCTGGGCCAAAACTTTTCATTTCAACATTAGAGAGAGATGTCGTGTAGATAGATGCACGACAGAGATACCAAGCCCCGGGGAGCTCTTTCGGTTTGAAAGATGGCCTCTTTGGATGTGCGATACACTTTGGATAGAATCTAAAATCTAGAATATTTGCATGAAGCCTCGGCTTTCCACAATGTGACGGCGGTTTTATAGAGCGCTGGGGAGAGATCTCAGCCAATGCGTTGCCCCTCTCAGTCGGGCATGGCTGTGTATCAGAAAGAACGCATGCATTCACGCTTGCAGCATGTTCGGATGTGATGAGTCTGCCGTGGCACGCATTTCGGCGTTGAGCAGCGCCGAACCGTAGCGCTTGTGTTGCATGGTAGAAACGACATTGCCGAAGGGACACGGCAGTATGCATGGTCTTGCCACAACATCCTGACCCTTGTTGTAATTTTGCAATGCACGATGCCGGATCCTGCTTTTTTATGAAATGGACTGCTGGAAACGAAGAGCGTGTGCTACATTCACCTACACCGGTCGCAGCACGGAGAGTGGATACGCATATTAACAAGAGAGAATACGGGCTTGGAAGCGCCGCAGCTGTATTGCAGTCTATCTGACGAAGAAGAAAAAGTATCAACAGAAAGCAGCTAGATTACTGAATATTGTTTATATCCCTGAAAGCTAAGCTCCTTGTGTTTTTGTCATTTTGCTCATGTTTTTCAGTGTCATGGGTATCGCGGATCGTATCGCTAGTACCGTTGGTTGTCTATTGGAATGGGGATATAATTCGTAGTTTTCTTTTTTCCTTTGTAGAACAGGACGATGGGTATCTCGTAAAACGAGGAGCGCCCGTCTACTTGCGACCAGCGTCGGCGTTCTGGTCGTGCTCCTCAATGTTGATGGCCTCCCAGGGGTAGTTGATCCAGACGTCGCCGACAGTGCGGGCGGCGTGGTAGCGGCTGGGGATCATCTCGTCGGGGAGGGTGCCCTTCTTGGTCTTGTCCTTGTTGTGGAGGACGAAGATGCTGAACTCGGTCTTGGGCTGGGCGTCGCCRTCCAGACCGTCGACGCCTACGTCAAGGGCCACACCGACGGCGCCATCACCTCCCTCGAGAAGACCCTCGGCGTCACCAACCTCCAGAAGATCCTCCAGATCTAAGAATGCATACGCGATTCGACATCACCTGGAAACAGGAGAGATAAAAAGGAATGCAGCTTCTTAGGCTACGATAAATCAGCGACATTTGTTTTGCGCCGCAGAATGGGCACACGCCTCTTTGCAAGAGGCGGACGAAGTTTTGGGCAATCATGTACTCTGTGAAACAGTTGATCATTTTTTGTTGTTTTCCTCATAAACGGGTTTGGGGAGACCTCTTGAGTGAGGTATACTCGCCCGCCATGGCACTGGTTTATATTGCCATTTCACTTCTGGTTATGGGTGTTATTACATAGTTTGATCCATATTTGGGCAAATGCAATTTTTTCCATCGCGAGCATCGCTCCTTGAAACGTGAATTTGACTGAACAACCAAGTAGAATAGGAATAACCTTGGCAATGCGTGTAAAATATGAAGCTGCATGCTTAGTTAAGAGACAAGCTAGATTGGATGGTACAGAAGCTTTTGCTGAGAATGTCGCTTTGATAAATGCAATTTTATATAGAAAACAAGAAGAAAATAAATTAATTCTTTCTAATCATGACCTTTTGCGGCAGTGCCTGCACGCCTTGCTGCTGCTGCGCTATCCGAGTATCATACACCTTCCTGTCAATGGTGCGAAAGTCAAAGATGCCCTCCAGTTCGTTGCGCAAGGCCATGAGCTTGTCTTGCGCTTTTCTAATCTCATCCGGCTTGTTATCCTGTAGCACGTGCGTCCTGACCTGCATGATCCAGCGTTCTTGCATGTCGACGGGCGTGAGGCTGTTCCACGCGGGCAACTGCGCGACTGGCGAGAATGCGTTTGGCTGCCGTGATTCAAGGGGCGTGTATTCTTGAATCGGGTTGAAGAAGTATTGCTTAGTGAGGGCGAATTCGATTTCATCTCTAAAGAATCGGTACGTCTCCTCCACCATTTCTCCTTTGAACCTGCGACGACGTTAGCCATGGGACAAGAGAAAGCGATTGGGAACCCCGCAGACGTACTGGTGCTGGTTATCTATTAATACTGATGGGATCGCCCGCTGCTCCCACAGCTCAACCATTTTGCGCTGCGTCAAGAGCGGCTTGCCGTGGGGAGGATCGGGAAAGTCGGCCCAGCGCAGCACGCCTGGTGTGGCATCCAGCTCCATGGGCTTCGCTTCGGACCCAAAGTCTCTATCCTTGAGAATTTCGTATCGGGCTTGTACTATATATGATTGGCGACTCAGATTTTGATGCAGCTCCCTCCACAACGGTGCCACGTTTTTGCGTATCGGCTTCTCAATCGAGGTCTGGTTCGAGAGACCAACTGGCCGCGGCGGTCCCTGGTAGTATAGTACACGGACTACTGATTCCCACGGCTTCATGGAGCAGAGACCTTCCAGGACAGAGCATGCTGATGTGAATTCCGCATCCTCCACGATGCTCGTCATGAAAACCTCGTACATGGTGATCGGGAGCGCCCCAGGCGCAAAACCAGGTTGCTCGATTTAGCACGTCTCGTGGCCAATTGTAAAACCGCCAACCAGTACTTCTATTCTGTCGAGAGCAGAAACGGGAAATAATCTACCAGAGAGTATTTCGGTCGATTTTAACGCCCTTGATTGCTTGCTGCGTAAATGAAAGGTTGTCGATGGAGACGGCATACATTTGGAGCTTCATGAAAGCTGCACGTGACCTCGCGTTAAAGTGCGACGCCTGGCGCGGTTCCCACCTGCGCTGTTGCTCTCAAAGTCAAATGCATCGTATCTGCGCAGCAAATTGGCGATCTGTGGCCTGTAACTCGCGTCAATATTTTCACGCCGTACGGCAACCCCGGTGTAAAATGGCTTCAAAGCAAGGAGGCGAGAAGCGCAAAGCCACGGCACCCATATCGCCGCCTCCAAAGCGATCCGTACCCAGCGGAACGACGAGTATGAAGAACCGGCCATTCTTGGTGAATTTGGCAAAAGCTAATATCGATTCTAGAGAGCGCCGTTTCTTCATTTTTCACGCCGACATCACAAAAACCCAAAGATCGAACGTCATGGTCAGAACGAAGAGACGACCCGAATAAGCTGCCAACACTCCTCGTCGGCAAATATACACCAGAGAAAGAAGGCAAGGACACACAAAAAAGGACAAAGATGGCCGCTTTTGACTTGGATTCCACACTGATCGCCACAAGCTCCGGAAGGAAGCACGCAAAAGACGCATCGGACTGGCGGTGGTGGGACAAACGAGTCCCAGGGAAGCTCAAGGAGCTGTACGAGGACGGCTACCATGTAGCAATCCTCTCCAATCAGGGCGGCATTACCTTGCACATCGACCCGAAGCAAAAAGCACCGCAGAAGTTTACAGCCAAGCGAGTGGACGAGTTCAAGCAGAAAGGAGCCGCCATCCTGCGCAATCTTGACCTGCCAGTTACAATATACGCCGCCACAGCCAAGGATAACTTCAGGAAGCCTCGAAGGGGCATGTGGGACGAAGTATTGAAAGACATCAAACTTGAGGCCAAGGACGTTGACCTGGAGAATAGCATCTTTGTGGGTGATGCGGGTGGTCGTG
Organism: Lecanicillium saksenae; assembly: GCA_027627215.1. NCBI lineage: Eukaryota > Fungi > Ascomycota > Sordariomycetes > Hypocreales > Cordycipitaceae > Corniculantispora > Corniculantispora saksenae. The sequence continues at coordinate 3,963 of JANAKD010000600.1, read as the reverse complement.
TGGCCACGGTGGTAAATGGTGCGGTCATTGTCAAAGATTTCAGTTGCTCAGATCGGAATCTCGCACACAATGTTGGTATAACTTTTAAAACGCCAGAAGAGTACTTCCTGGGGCAGGAGCCTCGCAAATGGGAGCGTGACCTGGACTTGGTTGAATACCCCCAAGGCAGTGGGGATGTCCAAGCTGCATTATTTGAAAGGAAGAATGAAAAAGATATCGTCATTTTCTGTGGGCGACCAGGAGCTGGTAAAAGCACATTTTACTGGAAGCATCTCGAGCCTCTGGGTTATGAACGAGTAAATCAGGACACCCTCAAGACAAGAGAGAAGTGTCTCCAAGTAGCAAAGGAGTTCCTCAGCGAAGGCTCCTCCGTGGCAGTTGGTTGGTATCCCCAAGCATTTTCAAGCACCATGGAATTTCTGACACGCGATAGACAATACGAACGCCGACCCCGCTACACGCCAAATTTGGATCGAGGTAGCAAAAAAGTTCAAAGTGCCAATCCGCTGTGTGTCATTCACTACACCAGCAGCGGTGTGCAAGCACAACGACGCTGTCAGGTCCTTGAACAAGTCCTTGAATCCAGAAGACAGAGAGGTCCTTCCCGAAATAGCATTTACTGGGTTCCAGAGCCGGTATAAAGCGCCACAATTGAGCGAAGGATTTCAGGACATTACCGAAGTTGATTTTAGGTTTCGGGGTACGAGCGAAGATTATGAGATTTGGGGCCGATACTGGCTGTGACATATTCCTAGCCCCTGCGTACTCGAATGGGCCCGTTGGATGTTATGCAGGCAGTTGGAGCCTCAGCGCATGGGGTAATGCGCCGCAGAAGCCCTCGCAGCCGATACCGGTTGCTGTCGAATTTAGTTGGGTGGGGGGGGGGGAGTTAAATATTCTGTGGACATGAACAAATGAGCTGATGGACATTGCGTTATTAGAGCTGTTGGCATGCAGTGTGGCTATCCTCGTGAGCAGGGTTATTAGCGAGATAAAGTAATACTGACAGAGAGGCGCAAAGTATGACGCCCATCGCATCTAGCTTCTTGGCATAAGGCGTCGCATGTTCCAACCGGAGGCTCAACAGGCAGACAGATGTGTAAAAAGGTGATGCGGAGTTCCTGCCGTTCCACACTCGTACTTCTGCGGTGTGCCCGGTATTCAATAATTAATGTTTGCCCCATGGATTCTCATCGGTTGCTCCAGCGTGGGGGGCTTCGGTGACAGTGTGTGGCGTGTTAGTTGCTCCCTTCACTTGGCTGGGCGCCGGGCGCTGGCGCGCCGAACGCGCCGAACTCACCTAGTCCAGTCAGCGCTGCAGGCCCAGCCGGGCAAGGCTACGAGGCGTGTCTTGGCCATGGCTGGGCGTAGCGATGGAGGCTGGCTTGTCATCTCTTGGAAATCTCTACCCAGTGGGAATAGCCAGGTGTGGTGAGTACTCAACCCGGCTGCAACCCAGAGCAAGTAGACGGCCAACTGATTCAGAAAATGATTGTGCGAATGTTATCTTTTCCTTACCCCGCGTTCGGAGCAAGACATTTCCACCGGCAGCCGTTTTCTGGCGCGCCGAGACGTAGCATTGACTGAAGGGTCCGGGGAAGAGACGAGGGCGATCAGCATGGGTTAGGGGCAGACACAGACCATGCTCCGGTTTGTTTTCTGGTTTGCCTGCCCCCGGATTACGCCAAGGAAGCGGTTTTCCCATGTCTGCATGAATTTGTTTCGTCTGAACGTCCTTTTTGTGGCCCTCGCGTGTCTTCATACCCAGAGACTGGTCCAAAAAAGGGCCGACGCGGCGGCGCATTTCTTTGCGGTGGAGGGCAGCCAGTGATCTGTTGTAGCAGTTGGAGAATGAGGCGCTCGCAAGCCCCCGGAACATGATTTACCGTGCAGAGCAAACATCCTATTTCACCCGTTGGTGGCTGAAAGCCAGCGGGCAGAGAGCGTAGCGAATTGCCTGGCTCAGCTGTTGCCTGCAGCCCACAACTAACAGAAGACGAGGGTTGTGGATTTTCAATAGCCGGGGCTCTCGTTCTGGGTACGCCAGTTAAGGTTGTGAGATTTGGCTTCGGCTTTTGCCAGCTCCAGTGAGGCTTCGCTAGCTAGCTTGCTGTGGCACAAATTTCATGGGCGGGTTTCTGGCGTTGCGGCGTAGGCGATCTCGGGCAGCAACTGAATGGGGCAATGGCATACTGCGCCAGTCGGGGTAGCAGGAAGATGCGCCGTGTTTTGTTTATACACGGCTGGGTCGCTGGATTACATGAATTCCTGATTGTTCTGCAATCGCCTGGTTGAGTGCGGTGCGCGAACCAGGCCACTCACTCGCAGTTGTAAGGCGCTGTTTCTGTCAACACTGATTGGCATCGACATGGAAGTAAAATTGCACTCTTGCCAATGACGGACCCCGTCCATTGAGGGCACGCGGAATTGCATTACGACTCAGTCGCAGTTCATCCCGCCGCCCATCCACATCTCTTATGGGGAATCAAACAACCCCCCACAGGCTGCTAGCTGGGGCAAGCAGGGACAGCAGGCGACGGCGCTCCACTGTGGGCGAGTTGGAGAAAACAGAAAGCCTCTGAATCAAGCAATAGCCGTCGGAATCGTGCGTGGTGTAGTGAAGAGAGCAGAATTTCACATTGGTGAGGGGTTGCTCTGGTTCACGGCTGATGAATGCAAACGTGCGGACATGCCCTTCTGCGGAGCGTAGATGGCTGCATCCTTGACTGGTCTGCGGCAAACCTCGTCCAGCCCACCGCGGCAGTTGTTCCACTGGCAATAAGTTTGAGTACACGCTCAGACTGCGCTGGCAGTAGGCAACATCTAGGTTCTCTAGCTTAAGACATGTATGGTACCAGTCTATGCTCAAGCAATGAACGAATCCGAGCCTACAACCACAACGTCCTATTCAACCACCCTCTCCGCCTACCGCGAGAGAAGAGGAGAGGGCATTCGTGAGCAGCCACGAAAAAAAAAGACGACATCCAGGCTCTCAGCGGGGAGTGTGGGGATGTGGCTTTCCCCAACTTTTCTTTCTCGTGGCCAGACTTACACGAGGCTAGCAGTTTGGAGAGAGCTAGCGAGAACTAGGCCAGGATCAGGTTTCCTCCCCTCCCCCTCCGGGGTCAGATTTGTTTCTCCTTTGGGGGTTTTTAATTTTCGGCAGGCACATGAGCTACACCGACGAGCCTCTCAGCCCATATTAAATAGTCCTTGCCGGTGTGGCGCGTGTAATAAAAAAACACTATAAGAAGCCTGTCGCCCGGGTCATGCCGCCAGTACCTGGCGCCGCGAAAACCTTATCAACGTAGCTTTTGTGCCAGTACTACCATCCGTCGCATTGCCCCAAACCACCCCAAGTACAGCGGGAAGAGCAGTCTTTTCCTTCAGCTCGGCAAACGACATTCGAAAGAGAAGAACCAAGCCAAGGAGAAAAGGGAAGACGCGCAAGGTTCGACACCATGGCAGGCGGCATCAAGAAGCCCGTCAACATCTTCCGCCTGAAGAATCTCGGCGAACCCGCGGGTGTCTTCAATTGGCGCCTCTGGTTCGCCGTCATCTCCTTTGGTCTCCTCGGCGCCGCGCGTGGCATCGACGAGGGTCTGATCTCTGGCGCCTTCAACTCTGATGATTTCCAAAAGGCCATCGGATACAATCACCTCGACAAGGTCGCAAAGGCCAACATCAAGGCCAATGTCTCTTCCATGGTTCAGCTTGGCTCCGTCGGTGGTGCTATGATGTGAGTTTTCGTCCCCCCCCCCCCCCTCTTCCTGTTTCGCTCCCTTCATGATGGAGCAGCCTTCTGCTTCTCTTCTTTGAGAAACGTCTACTCGGAGAAAAAATGATTCGCGGTTCTGTGCTGGCATCTGGCGTGTGAATCGCCTGGCCAAGCGTTTGGCTTCATCTCATCTCTGGGCGGCGGGCGCCCCCGCCATTTTGCCAAGAGCGCCGCGCCGTCATCTC
>JANAKD010000060.1:0-47806 GCA_027627215.1 Lecanicillium saksenae | reverse complement strand
CGGTGCCGCGTGGACGGAGCTCATGGACGGGCTGGACGCGGTGGCGACAGCGCATCGCAAATGGGAGGAGGCAAGACAGGAATGGCAAGAGCTAACTCGGCGACATGAAGCGTTGCAGCAATTGGATTCACCTCCGACGAGCCCGACCGAAGAAGGCGAATGAAGAAATGCCACCCACCTCCTTGCTACTGCTACGTTTGGCACTCAACCTTCCGACAATTTCATGATCTTAATTCCATATATATATTCTATAGCTTCGTTGTTAGCTACTAAATTTTAGCTTTATCCCTTCCATCATGGTGATACTCTCCGTAGCTGGATGCATGGCATGGGTAGATAGAGGAGGGCTTGGGAGGAACGTGAGCGGGACATGCAACGGCTCTGTTCCTAAGTATATGTCGCTCGCGGAACTCAATTGAAGTAAAATGTGAAAGCTGCCAGATACGTGGTGAGTGAATGGAGCCTTTCGAAAGTCAATGGTTTTAGGTGCTCCCCAGTACCTGTGCAAACGGCGCGCGACACTGAACTACAAACGGAGATGCTAACGCGGAGGTGAAAAGATTGTTTAGCCATTTTTCTCCCCACTTCACCATCACTTCTTTGTTTTCTTTTCTTTTCCATGTATTTGCTTTCAATTCCTCCTGCATTGAATCCCCGTTGAAATACAATCCCGAAGACAAACTTCGGATATCGACACGGCCGTCAGCGCCAGCGCGAATACCACGGCCGCGGCCTAAGCTGACCGACAGAGTACCAAAGATCGTTCAAATCAAAAACCTAGAACGTACCAAGACATGAGGACATTTGCGACACTGAAGGAGGCCGAGTCCTTGCTCAACAGGGAGTTTTACTATGCTGGCCACACCTCAGTTTACGCACGCCACGTTGACACCAGCCATCCACTGCACAGTTTGTGGGAACGAGTGAGAAACCGAATACGGGATATATATGGGGTCTCGGATAATCGCTCAAACTCTACAATCCGAGCAAAGATTGACAATCTGGCGATGTCGATCTGCAGCAGTGCTAGGAATGCAGTAGAGAGCTACAAAGCGGCACTTGATGGAGACAGGGCCGGCTATGATATTTCGCGAACCCAGCTGCCCCGAAAGGCAGATGTTTTGGCCTTGCGCTTTTCTTCTCAGGGCTGGAGTTTCAAGAAGGATGTTATGCAGCTTCTTGCTGAGTGCAATTCGCTTCACCTCCTCCAGGTTCTCGATGGGCCATCGTCACGGGCTGTACGGGCAACTTCAGACAACGACCGAAACACACAAACGATAGTAGACCACGCGCCATCGCCCATTGAAGAGTTACATGGGCAACGAAATATTGGAAGGATGGAGCAGGCGATCCAAGAGTTACGAGATCGCGTCGAACAAACAGAAGACACCTGCCGACGGCTTCAAGACGCAGCGGCGCTCGCGGCGCAGACGGAGCTCGGTGACGAGAATGGTGATCGGGCCATCGCTATCAACCGCAAGCTCGAAAAGCTCAATAACAGCTACCCAAAACTATCTGACAGAACGGAGTTAGTCGACGCCGCAGAGGTTGTGGCGACGCTTCTACAAGCGGCGGCGGCGGGCGAACAGATGACGAAGGAGCACCCCCTCCAACTCCCCGGCATGCCTGTCGATGAGCAGGAAAGTACCAGTGGGACACTATTCTCCAAAAGATACGATTTGCCGGATGATGTTATCGCGCATCGCAAGACCCTGTTTGGGGGCGTGTTGAGCGATAACAACCCTTCGCCAAAGAAGCGAGGCCCTGGGTTGGAGGAGGCGAAGCCGTCGAAGAGGATGAAGACGCAGTCGTTGCGGTCTCCAAGTCACTCTAATACGAGACATTAAAATGTATCAATGTGAATAGATTATTTATGGCGGTATTGAGACACAGTGTGCCTTTAAGATTAGTTATGATAAATCGGAGTGCTAGACTAATGGGTGGAATTAGATAAACAAAGAGTTGTAATATCTAAACGCAGATTTAACACCCGCGAACATGTACGTGCAAGCGTGTGTGAGTTAAGAGTCCAAATGCGTAGTATTAAAAAGCCTTTGTTTGTTCTTCGCGACCTCACCAACCCTCTTCTTCCATCCCATCCTCGGCATTCCCTCTCCTCGAACGGCAACTCAGAGCTGCCATACAAGTCCACAACCAAGCTACCAATTCCATGTCTACACTAATTTCTAGCAATCCTCTTTTCCGTAAGCTTCATTCCTTCTTTATTGGTTATTTGTGCTCTCCGTCTAACCATTTGCATGACGCAGCCAACATGCGCGTGGCGAATGTTACCCATGTCCCCCTGGAAATCGCCGAGCAACGCCTAAAAGAAGTTCTCTTTTACAACGGGCACACGTCTCTTCTGGATCACCCAGTGGACGTCCAACATCCCCTTCACAATCTGTGGCTGGACACGCTCCGGCTGCTCCGACGACTCTGCGTGTGGTCAGACGCTGAGGAGCACCCGCTGGACGCGCACCGTCGGGAGGTCCTCGAGGCGGTGACAGGGCTGGTTCGAGATCCACAAGGACTACGAACAGCGCAGGTACTGCAGCTCGACACTGCAGTCATGGCTCCCTTGCGGCCATCCCGGGCTGCAATGCTGGCTCTGCGACTGGCGTCCCCGGTGACGGTTGAGAACATTGAGATTCTCAAGCTTCTGCATGCCCACAACGCTCTCCACCTCTACCACGTCCTAAACAGCCCGGCCAGCTCCAGCTTCGGCAGCGCTATCCGATTTAGCCCCCAAACCCCTACCGAATCCATCAGCAGCTACGACTATGTGCGTATGCTAGATGAGGAAGATGGTGCGCCAGCCATGGCGGAGGCGGGCCACGTCGAGAGAGCGAAAGAGTTAATGCGGAAGGCCGAGATCCTCCAGCAACAGCTCAACCAGACCATGGAGATGTGCATAACACACATCAGGGCGGGCCAGGAAGCTCTCGAGGGGCGCCGACGCTCCGTCGCAGAAGATCGGCTCCAGATAGAGGAACTACGCCAGGACGTCGTCGAGGCCGAATGGCAGCTCGAAGAGGACGGAACAGAGCTTGAAAGTCTGGAGCAGGAGGCGAACAGGCTCACCGCGCAGCTGCAGCGCTCTTGAGCCGAGGAGGACCCTGCCACAGGCCAGGTCCGTGAAGCCAGGAAAGGGGGTCCATCAATTTTTTTCATCTGCGCGGAGAGAGACCACGGAGGTGGACGATACAAGAATCAAATGTGAAGCAGCGAAACCTAGAAATAGGACAGGACAGAGGCCAGGAAAATGAACCGAAAATGTCTTCAAATTCTTCTTGATTTAGCTTCTAAGACCCAGGGAAAACATATCCAAACACCAACCAAATCTATAAATGTGTGTATATATCGTGATTAAATGATCAGATCCGGCCCACGGTAAATGAACTGNTGGAGAGCTGCACACGGGCGGGAGTCTGGGGGAAGGCCCAGGCGTTGGCGGTGGCGTTCCAGGTATCCTTCTTCTCCTTGGTGCGGTGAGTCTTGCCGTCGACCAGCCACTCAATCTTGTCGGGGGTCCAGCGAATCTCGTACTCGTGCCAAGTGCCGAAAGTGTCGTCGGTGGTGATGTTGCCAGAATTGGTGTCTGAAATTAAAACGTCAGCATGTGGACTCTGTGGTCGCTAGGTGAGCGGCCATGTGTGATGGGTTAGCTTACAGTCTGTGATGCCTTGGAAGTAGTAGTTGGTCTGCGAGGTTCCCAGATCAACACCAACCCACTCGTAGTCAATCTCGTCTTTAACATCAGAGAGCAGAATAAAGGCGGTAACAACACCACGGCCTCGGCTCGTCTTCATGGTGGCCTTGACGTTGCCGTACCACATGTATTCAGTGGAGGCCAGAACGGTTCCGGGTGTATCCTTGGCCATGGTCATGAGGGTGTAGTCGTCATATTGAACGACCTCGCCCTGAACCATCCAGTCGGCCTTGCTGGCGTCGCCGAGGTACTTGAGAATGTTGACGCTGGTCTTGTCGATTTTGTCGAATTTCATCTTCTTGTCGGAGCAGACGGGGGCGGGCGCGCAGGCCTCAAGCTTGAAGGAGGAGCGGGGATCGCATCCACCAAGGCAGTATGCGCCAATGCCACATTCGCCATATTCTGGCCAGTGTTAGCAAGATTTCGAGCTCTCTTGCACAATTTCAGGTTCACTCACGGGAGCAGCAGGGCGCGCTCTCGGGGCATGGGTTCGAGGGGTTGCAGAGGGCAACAACGGTGGTAGCGCTCAAGAGAGCGACCGCCACAGAACGCAGCATTGTGGGTGCTGGATGTAAAAACGAATGTGTATGCGATTACAAGTTTGTGCGAGTAAAATTTTCCGTCTGATTTTTCAGCGTCGTCGAGTGAGGGTCGTCTCGGGGGATCGCTGCGAGTGATCCTTTGTTAGCAGCCGTTTCATCAGGAGCAAGCCTCACTGGCAAGTCTATTTTCGCGCGCGCGCAAGCACTAATCTCGTTGGGCCGCCCAGCCCAGCATGACTTTTGGTGCAAGAAGAGATGGCAAGAAGAAGAGGAGAGAGACGGAGCGCACACGACAACACGTTCCTTATTGACAAACACGCGGTTTCTGCAAGACACCGAGACATTGTGCAGAGACCCTTGGCCCCTGCTGCAAGGGCGATGTTAAGCTTTCAGCGTCCCGCCCAAAGAAGCAAAAAAAAGGTGCAAGGTGTCGGTTCGTAATATTGACTGGACGCTTGGTTCCCGCGTGTGTGTCTCTCTCCCATTTTAAAGTCTTTCTTCTTTCTGATCGATGCATCTTGGTTCGCGCCATGCAAAGGCGAGCCGTTAAAGACGGTGCGCGATAGCATTTCCATGCGCAGCGGGCGCGGAAACAGACTTTGAGGCAGAGTATTTGGTGACCCACCTGTCAAACCGCCGAGAAGGGGGGAAGTAAGGAAATAAACGAGGAGTCGGTTTTTCGTCGCACGATTCGATTTCGTCGAGAATGGCGATGGTATAACGAATGTAATGCCCAGAGGCGACCGTTTGGGGGGATGATTGACTGGGGGTAAAATGGGAATGGGCCAGACGAGGCAGAATACGGAGTAATAATGGTTTTTCCCACACCTGATGACTGGCAGCAGGCTGGCAGGCTCCTTCAACTGACTAGCAAAAAAATTGGCAAACTGGGCTTAGCAGGGGTCCCACACAGACCAAATACGAAGGAGCAGCGGCCACTAGAGGAACTGGAACCACTGGAACCACTAGAATCATTGCCAGGAACCACTCAAGACGCTATTGAAACTCATTGCCAGTCGCCTAAAATAGCCTCGCATCGGTTTTATCCGTCCTTTTTGCCCGATACCTAACTACACATTGCCACCACGGCTTCACTCGTCCTTTCTTTGTGCGTGATCTTTATTGAGCCATTCGCCGCCGCCCAAGCACGCCAAACTCGACGCCAAACTCGACGCCAAACTCCCACCACACTTCTTTTTTTTTTCCGCCAAGGACCCTGAATGTGACCCCATGTTGATCCATGCCTGCTTCAGAAATCCTCTGCCCATCTCAGTCTCTGCCTGCCCCCAGCCCAGTGCTATGCACAAGGCGGCGGAACCCGTATCAGCCCAGTCCACATTGACGTAACAGCAAAATCTGCGGGCGCACTCGCCCACCACCACCTTAGCGCTGCCACTCACCGTTGTTCTTAATTTGGATCGCCTCGCATGCCAGTCAAGAGTCAAGTCTTTCAATGCCCGGTTATTGTCCGTTTCGTCTAATCATATGTACAGTTCATGCTAAAAAAAAAATCGCAACGCCCAATCCTACTCAACACAATCTTCACTTTCTCCTGCGCGCTGTAAACGTCTTCAACGGATCTCCCTTGCGCGACCCGATCCTCTTGGTCGACTTGCCCCTCTTGCTCTTCCGATCCTTGCCTCCAAACTTGCGCAGCGGCACGAAGCCAACCTTCTCCGCCGTCAGCGCTTCCTTGCCCTCCTTTGGCAGCAGGTACTCGGGAATGTGTTTCAAGTGCGCTTGCTGGCGCGCCGTGCGGAGCTCGCCATCGTGACGCAGGTGTGCCATTTCGTTCGGGTTCTCCTCAAAGTATCTGTGAGTAAAATAGTTAGCGCCTCCGTCGCCCCAAATTTGTCGTCCCCTTGCCATGACGCAAATACGTACCGCTTCAGCTTCTCGCTCTTCAGCAGCTCCTGTCGGAGCTCCCGCGTCCGCGCCTCACGCACCGCAACTTTGGTGACTGCACGCAGGGCGTCGTTCATGCGGTACCGGAACGCATCTACCTGCTCCGGGTTGAAGTTGTATGGCTTGATCTCCTTGCCCTTCTTGGCCTGCTGCTTTGTAATGCGCGCCAGGATCTTCTCGTCCTTCTCCGCGCTTGCTATCGTCGTGGGAATGTGCTTGCGGTACTGGTCCTTGGGCACCACAAACGACAGTGCCATGCCCGCCTTGCCAGCGCGCGCTGTTCGCCCGATGCGATGTGTGTAGGATGAAGCCGTCGTCGGCAGGTCGAAATTAATGACGGCCGCCACGTTCTTGAAATCGATACCTCGCGACACGCCGTATTCCAGATCTTGCTTCGTAGACTTGCGCTTCTTCTTGGGTCGCTTTTCGCTCGTTTCCGTCGTCTCCTCGGCTTCCTCTTCCTCTGCCTCCTCTTCATCGGCCTGCTCCTCATTACCCAGGATTTCCTTCTCATCGGATGCAATAATAATATCGTACACGTTCTTGTTGAACTCCTCCACGACGTGGATTCGTGAGTTGACGGGCAGCTCCGAATTCAGAATACAGCTGCGGATGCCAAACTGCTCAAAGAAGAGCTTTACACGGTAGCAGCGGTCAATGTCTCCGACGAATATAATACACTTGCCCTTGACGAGCTTCAACTTGAAGATGACATACGCCAGCAAGAACTTCTCGTCTTCACCGCACTTGGTAACGAGTTGAGTGATACCCTCACCCTCGTTGTCAGGCTCCTCCAGGTCCAGTAGCTCAGGTACGTTATCACGGTAGAAAATTTTCTTGAGTGAGTCGACCTCGGATGTGAGCGTGGCACTCATCATGATTGTCTGAATGCCCTTTGGTATCGACCAAGAAAGGTTCTCCAGATCGCTGTCGTAGCCGTATGATAGCAGCAGATCCGCTTCATCCAGAACGAGATGTGACAATTTGCTCAGAGACAGCGCCGACGAATTGCCGTTGACATTGTGCCATGCCCGCGCGGGTGTTGAAATGACAATGTCAGGCAGCGTGGCCAGCAGCGATCGCTGGACAGCATCGGACAACTTGTCGGTGAGCTTAACGGCGCGTACGTCTTTCGAGCAGAATGCGGAGAATTGTTCAATCGCTTTAAAGACTTGGTCCGCAAGCTCGCGGGTCGGTACGAGGATGAGGGCGGTGGTGGCAGGCTCTGGGTCCGTCTATTCCAAGTTAGTATGGCATTGCCCACCGACCCTCAGGATGGAGTTTTCTTACAGATTTGCGCTTGAGGATACCAGCGAGAACAGGTAGCACGTAAGCGGCCGTCTTTCCGGAGCCAGTCTTGGCCTTGCACAGAACATCCTGGCCCTTGAGCGCGAGGGGAATGGCCATGCGCTGCACCAGCGTCGGCTGGGAAAACTTTTGCTCGGCGACCGCCTGCACGAGGCGAGGATCGAGGGCTAGGTCGGTAAAGGAGAAGTTCTTGTCGCCCTCGCCGGCCGAGGCCGAGGCCTTGTTTGCCGTTTCATTCGTCTCTTCGATCTTTCGCTTCATATTTTTGGCACTTTTGGAAAAGTTGTTCTGCTCAAGAGTTGCCAGCCAAAAGATCAAGACCTGCACTTTGGCCCGCGATAAGAAAAAAAAGTTGGAGGCACTCCACTTTTCACCAATCGATACCACCAAAGTGGGTTGCCGCAGTCGGCGCCACTGCGACTGTCTGTTACAGTGCTGAGCCCACTGGAGACGCGCTAAAAGACGTGCGAGAGACTGTGAGAATCTCGACTGGTAAGACTCTTGAATTGTCAAGATGAACTGTTGAATAACACTAAGAATGGTTGAAATAAGACATTAGATTTACTTCATGTTTGAAACATTTCTTATTCGTCCTAATATAAAATAAGACTGTGAGCCGATGGCCTGCCGTAACTGTGACGGAATGCACGTCTAGGGTTGGCTGGGATCTATACACGCACAAAGCAGCAAACAACCTGAGAATGTGTGATGATGAATTCATGTGGTCCCCAGGCGTTGAAATACGTGTCTATTAAACTATATGAATGCCTGAAAAGTATTTCAGTGCCGAAAGCTCGCGTTGGAAGGCGTAATGGCGATACGGATCCTCGCCAGGTTGCTATAGGGTAAGGTAGAACAACATAGCACCACTTGGATGACTAGGCGAACAAAACAATGCGGAAATCTGCGTCATATCATGTCTATTTTACATATTAAATCTATTTTCCCGTTCTATCCTCTAAAACGCCGTAATGAAAAAAATCCTACTCCGACTTCGGCGGCCACTTGACTCTCTTCTCCGCGCGTACATACAAGTTGTTCGGACGAATCAGCTGGAAGTAGGGATCGTACTCGATGGGACCATCCTGCGCCAGCGTGAACTTGTATCGATACACCAGCTTAGGCAAGAAGACCTTGATCTCCTGCAGCGCAAAGTTGAAGCCGACGCACATGCGCGGGCCCTGCGCGAACGGCGTGTACGCGCCCTGGGGCCGGCTCTTGACCTTGTCCGTGTCCCAGCGGTCCACGTCGAACCGGTTCGGGTTCTCCCAGACCTGGTCGTTGTTATGGATGTGGTGCAGCGCGGGGATCACGACCGAGTCCTTGGGCAGCTTGTAGCCGCCGGGCAGGATCATGTCCTTCTTGGACGTGCGCGCGGGCTGGTAGGACGGGTTGTGGCGGCGCTGCGTCTCCTTGATGAACTTGTCGAGGTAGGTGAGCTTGTTGGTGAGGTCTGCCGTGACCTGCGTGTCCTCATCCCAATCATTGTCAACCAGCTCCTGCAGCAGACGCTCCTGGGTGCCAGCGTACTGCACCAAGCTGTAGATGAGCCACGATAGCAGCGATGATGTGGTAGTGAAACCCGCACCGGTGGCAACGACGAGAGCTGGCGCAAACTGTGCAGGAGGAAGCTTGTTTCCCTTGCTGTCCTTTGCGCGCAGGAAATAGTCTAGACGCACTGTTAGTACCAATAGTGGACTTCACACGTAGACGCGTACTACTTACCGACCACGTTTTCGGCCTTCAGAGCCGCGTCCTGGAGCTCCAGGTCCTCCTCACCTTTCGACGCTTGGGCGATAGACTCCAGCAACATCGCCTCAATGCGCGCCTTTGTTTGGCGGAGCTTCTTGGGGTCACCAAAGGGCATGTTGGCGTACCAGGCGCCCATTGTCGATACTCTCTTGTTCAGCTCCAAGTTCTGCGCAATCTGCAGAACCATCTCGTGCAGCGGCGCATCCACACCCGTGAAGTGCTTAAAATCCATACCAAGCACCAGCTTGCCGACGGCTTGAGAACCGAGCTTCAGCATGTACTGATATACATTCCAGGCTTCACCTTGCTCGTCCAGCTCATCAAACACCTTGAACGCGTCCTCGACGCTCTTCTGCATCGTCGGCGCGTAATGGCGAACGGCCTTGGGACCCAGAGCTGGAGGCAAAAACTTGTGAGCGAGTCTCCATTCTTCCGTGTCGGTATCGCCCAAGAAGACGCCCGCCTCAAGCGACTTGATGGGATGCAGAGGATGGCCGGGGATGATGTGCTTGGTGAAGTAATCGCTTTCGCTGAAGAAAATGGTGGCGAGCTTGGGGTCGTTGGTTTGGTATACACGGCTTCCCATGTTGCTCGTGGAGAACAGGGGGCCAAGCTTCTCAAATAGCCTTTGGTGGTTTCCCAAATGGTCGGGGTAGATTTCTAGATAGTTTCCAAAATAGGGAATACCAGCGGGCGACGGAACCTCGCGCACAGCCTTGCCATCAATCGTGACGGCGACAGGGCCATCCTTGGCTATTATGTCCGCAACGGCGGTTAGTCTGCGCTGATCGAATAGAAAACCGACGCCTTATTTTTGTTAGAATACATCAATACGTTATTGGTTCAGTAACTGGCTTACCCCTGGGCTCAACTATGCTATAGTGGGCAGCAATGTGATGTTGAAGGTCCTCCAAGTCGGACGACTCTGGCAACTCAATATCGCGAGCTGTGGATACATCTTCACCGAGAAGATAAAATTGTTTTGTCGACATGGTAAAATAATACTGTGGCGTATCTAGCTAGTGCAATGACTTGTAGAACAAAATACTAGATGCGAGTGGGTGGTAACTGGTGGTCCAATCTTTGGAGTATGGCGGTCCAGCTAATAAATATCACCGTCTCTACACTACATATAAATCAATTTCGGATCATGCCGAGGCACCCGTAGAACTCTTCTAGAAATTCATCCTCTTGCTTACAAGAAAATATCGCATTTTGGCGATCCCACCCGTATCCCTGGCGTCATTATTATTACCGGAAAAAATCAGAAGGTCCGTAATCGCCTCCGGAGATCTTGCATGGGCGCCAGCATCAGTGGCGCCCCGAATTTTTGCTTCATACAGGGCTCTAGCTACCTAGGGCTTACGTTTGCGTGCTCCTCATTGGCGGCCAGGAATTTGCGGGCCTCAAAAAGCCGAGGCCAAGCTCCTTAGTGCCATTCTTAGTGAGATTGGCTGTGCTGATTTTGCTGCACAAAAATCGGAACAGCGCGATGTGACGCCACCACTTTTGTGTTGCGGACGATGCCGTCCCGCCGTGGTCGGCCCTCCCGATGCGCTACTCTTGGTGGCCAGGCAAGGAGAGCGGTGGGAATGAGAAACCCCGGCAAGCAGCCCAACCTGCTGGTGACTGGCACTAGACGTCAATGAGCGATAGCCTGTGGGCACCCTTTTCCCAGAAGCCAGCAGGCGAAACTTACCTATTCCACACCAGGCGGACCGAATTGCCTAGGCCGAGCCACCAAGTCCGCGGACTATGCGAGTGGTGGTCCATCACTACAGGGGCAGGAGATATAGTACTGTCTTGGACGGAGAAAATCGAGGGACCCTTGCTGACAATTGTTGGCAAGGGTCGCGACATTTACCGTCAACCGGGAAAGAATGGAAAATTAGTCCAAGTAGATTCTTACGACCAGCTAATAGGGAGCTCTTAAAAAGTCAGCGACCGCAGTCTCTCACCACTCCCTATAGTCATTTATCGATTCAATGTTTCATGAGTTTCGCTAACACCACATCATTCTCATAACCTGTTCGCTCTTAATAATACCCTAATATCATGAGCACAATGGAGTACGACTCAAGGCAAATCGCCGAACACAAGGTGGCGTCAGACGCCTGGATGACCATCCATGGCAAAGGTGAGCAAACAGTTCAACTCGATTTACTTCAAAGTCGCTAACATGAAACCTCAGTCTATGATGTGACCAAGTACTTGGAGGATCATCCTGGCGGCGCTGAAGTTCTGGCAGAGGCCGCTGGCACCGACGCCACAGAGGCTTTCGACAACGCCGGTCACTCAGAGGACGCTTTTGACATTATGGAAACCTTCCAAGTCGGCACCCTCAAGGGATACAAGAAGAAGCCTCAGCGCAAGGCTATTGTAGTAACACCGGCCCCGAAGGCCCAGAAATCGGCAGCAGCAGGCAAGGCGCAGTCGCTAGTATCCAAGCTAGCCAACTTTGGCCTCTTCTCGCTCGCAGTCACTGGTGTGTTCTACGGCGCCCGCCACTACGGCCCTTCAACGCCGCGATGGGTGCTGTCCATTCTCAACAACGAGACGCCAGGACGACATGGCTACGGCTTCACAAAGGGTCTGCTGGCCGGTGCTGGCATCTTCACAGTCGTTGACGCACTGCTCGCACAGCACTTTGCTAGCCTGGCTCTCCGCAGCAAGTCGTTTACCAGCTACCCAGCGCACATGCGCGTACCAGAACCCGTCCAGGAAGACACGCTCCTGCAGCGCGGCCTCCTCGACCCCGTCACCTACTCACATCTCCCGCTCAAGGCCAAAGTGATGCTGTCACCCAACGTGTACCGCTTCACATTTACGCTACCCACGACAGAAACCGTGCTGGGCCTACCCATCGGCCAGCACGTTGCGATCAAGGCTGATGTCGCCGGGGAGAGTGTGTCGCGGTCTTACACGCCCGTTTCCAACAACGCTGATCGCGGCGTGCTGGAGCTCGTCATCAAGGTGTACCCAGACGGCAAGCTGACCAACAACTACCTGGCCAACCTGCAGGTCGGCGACGAGGTGCTCTTCCGCGGGCCCAAGGGCGCCATGCGCTATACGCGCGGCCTTGCCAAGAAGATTGGCATGGTGGCCGGCGGCACGGGCATCACACCCATGTTCCAGGTGATCCGCGCCATCTGCGAGGACGACCGCGACCTGACGCAGGTCAGCCTCATCTACGCCAACCGCACCGAGCAGGACATCCTGCTGCGCAAGGAGCTCGACACATTCGCGCGCCGATACCCCAAGCAGTTCAAGGTCTTCTACCTGCTCGACCAGCCCCCGGCTGACTGGACCTACGGCAAGGGATACTGCACACAGGAACTCATCGAGGAGAAGCTACCTAGCGCCACCGCTGACACCAAGATGATGCTCTGCGGCCCTCCCGGTATGGTCAACGCCGCGAAGAATGCCATGGTGAACCTGGGCTTTGAGAAGCCGGGTGCCATGTCAAAAATGTCTGATCAGATCTTCTTGTTTTAAAAAGCCTGTGGGATATCAAAATGAAAGAGAAACTCAAACTACAAAACTGTATTTTAATTGTTCACATAGCCAGATTAGAGGGCACGGTGCCGGCGCCAATTTAATGATACAATGCCAGCAAGGCGATTCCATTTTGTACTAAGCTGCCTCAATGTGCTCAAAAGGTTATTTTCGAACACGATTTAGCTGGCAGCCTAGATAAGTTTGACAATCCCAACCAGTTAGACAGTGCAGGAAGCGCCACCACAGCTGTGGAATCGTAAGCACTTCTAAAGGCTGAGTTATACATAAAAAAATGCCAATCCTTCTATACTGGATGACTACGCTCTGACACTCTAGTGTATGCCGTGCTTGTCTATTCGGATGTTGAATTAGGCTGCGTGTATTATATCCTGGTGATGTTTGCGCGAGGCTAGACTGGCAGGCCAGGCATCCTTCATTTTGGAAATCCAGTCTGTCATTGATACATCAACAATAACTCTCAACGAATTCAGTGAAAAAGACATAAACGTAAAAGAAAATACAAACAGGGACTGCAGAACTCGTTAGACGAACAAAAATCACTTTTGCCATCTCCAGCAATCGACCCAGGAGGCAAGGTTGCAAGTCGCCTACTTCCTCATCCAAATCTCTCCAATTGGATCACCAGGCTCGGCCACACATTCCCATTCGCCCATGCCGAGCTCCTTGGGTGCTGTCCGCTGCCCGCGCCCCCCACCGCCCATGATGAGGTTACCAGGACGGTACTTTTCGTCCGTGTTCATGCGCCGGACCACGCTGCCATGGACTCGCACGCCCGGGGGAATGTCTCGCACCTCTCCCCTTGGCAGCGGCCACCTGATCGGCCTCCAAGAGCCGTCGCCCTGGAGGTCCATCCGGCGAAACGGCAGCCACTCCATCAGCTTCCAGGCCGTGACGGCCACGTACCCAAGTCCGTCCCCGTAAATCAGCGAATCGTGCAAGCGGGAGGTGTGCGACAAATGCAGGGACTCCGTAAAGGCTGTTGAATGCTGAGAGTTGAATGAGGTTTGGGTCTCAGGCATTGGTGGCGGGCTGCGCGGAGATTGACTACCGTCGGCGCCATCCGCACTCTCAGGGCCTTGTATGATGACCTGGATCTGCTCTTCAGTACAGCCCATCGCAGTGACCTTTTGCATGTCAAATTCAAGACCGGCTTTCATAGCCTCGCGGACAATCCACGTCAGCGGAACGTGACTGGCGCTCTTGCGATCATCCGGCACAGGCCAACCGCCGCCAATATCCCCGTGACCACCGGCAAACCAGACTTCATCAATGTCTTGACCGACAAACTCTTCTTCATAGTCTGGCTTGTGTTGGCCCTTGGCCTTCGGTGCGTGCACGTGGCCGTTGCGGCGCCAAGACTTGAACGAGTGCGTTCTCGGCGCCATTCGATACGGAACATGACGACTGCGCGATCTGCTTCTATTTGCGTTGGGCGGAGGTGCATCTGCCGGAGCTAGCAGATTTCTTCCATTGCGCTCAGGAATGAGTTCTTCTTTTGCCGCCACAGTGGCCTCAGGCTCAGGAGCAGCAGCGTCCACGCCGGCCCCATTGATGTGGAAATCGAAGCTCCTTCGCATGGGCTCTAAAAGCTCGCTCAGGTGACGATGGTGTGGGTGCCTGATTGGCTTTTGGGTCTTCTGGTAAAGGAGGTCCTGGCGAAACTTGGCTCGGCGCTCGTCAATGCTCACGGCATGGCGGATGACTTCGGCGCTGGTTCGCGCAGTGTAGGGAAACTTGGCCCGCTGCATCCAGGCACTTTCGAAGCGCGACACGGAATTGACAGTGTCAAACAGTCCAAGGAATCGTATCCGGCCGACAGGGCGCGAAAAGGTTTCTCGAAAGTTCTTCATAAAATTATACATTTTTTCCATTTGTTCGTCAACTTCAATTGAGCTCGAGGAGTCATCGTCTCCGCCCTCGTCGCTATGGGATTTTCGGCGACACTGCCATTGGGAAAATGCCCTCCAGGCAAACTTGATCATTTCCTCATTTCCATGGGACAGGAGCCCGATATAGTCTAGCATCTCGGCCAAAAATCGGGCGATGTAGGCGCCACGGCTAAAACCGAACATGTAGATCTGGTCGCCATTTTTGTAGTAGCGCATCAAGAATCGATATCCAGAGACGACATGTTGATCAAAGGTTGAGCCAATTGCAGAGTCTTTTGCTTTCTTATATTGCTCTGCGATTCGAGACAATGTGCCGGACTGTGTGAGCGATTCCGATGTGACATAAGTTCCGATGCCAGCTGTATGTTCCTATAATAAGCCTCGCCGTTCGATAGAAACGAGTTTCTCGCAACTTACGCTGATAGTAATGATACTGATTATCTGAACTGCGATCCAGCATGCGGAAAATCTTCAAAATGTTGCTATCGCTATCATCCCCATGGAATTTATTTCCAGTTCCATCAAAGCAGAGGACTAGCTTGCGAGGACCACGATCTGGCCCATCTCCGAGGACATCCATTACCAAACAGTTGATGCAATCGAACGCGACAGATTGATAAAGTTGGAAAAGCTGACCCTTTGTTGTACTGGAATTCAAGTCAAGTCACTCCGCTGTGCCGTTTATTCTCGGAGAGATCCTTGTTCTCGGCATTTGAACGGTCTGCCGTGCGTCAGACATGCCAGCTCAAAGCGGGGTTGCAAAGACCATTGTACTGGTACTTTCATAACGCACGGGATTCGTGGCGCTCATTCAATGGTTGATCAACATCATGGACTGAATCAAGCATGCATATTGCGGGAGGTTCATCCCGGATCCAAGCTACGGGGCCCGCACTCGGCCCGCATGCTGCATCATGAAGTTCATTGATTTCATAAATTAATCAAGACATCTAAGACAAAGCAAAAAAATGCCATCTTACAAATTGATTTCCAATCTCTCCAGTCCTCCGTCTTGTTGGCGTTCTTCTATCCAAGCGTGGCTCGGGAGCTGACAAGGCAAATACGAGACCCTGTGTGACATAAAAGCGACTGTTGCACGACGAGCTGGAATTATTGCTATCCGACAGTAAATTTATTGTTTACATGGCCCCCGCGCAACTGCAGGGCCCTTGAGAGCGACCTCTCGTGGCCCACCATGCGGAAGATTATGCAGCCATGTTTTCTCTTTCCTCCTTTCGCCATCGCTGTTAAAACAGCTGCATCACATTAGGAAGGAAAAGTAGTGATATGCAGACAGCCACCGCAAATTTTCATCATAGAAGTGAGAGTGCAAATCACTTTTGGTGGTGATTTTCTGAACATCTCCCCTCTCGTGATTACAAGAGGGGCTGGGCTCGCTTCTATTATGCGTGTCTCGGAAGCTGCTTGCAGCTGAATTCAATTTGACGATCTGGTTGGCTGTTGCGGATTCACAAAAGCAGTGTGATATGATATATGTGGGCTGCGTGCATGGATCCAATGACTTCTTATTGCAGCTGAAATATGTCTCTCAAAGAACCAATCACAAAAATGGGATATCCAACGGCATCCTACGGCGGCACGGGCCGGCCCCCACGCTGGACCTTTTTCAGCTGCCGAACGCCATCTTGAGTGTACTGGTACATGCACGCCAACTGGGCCTAATGCTATGCAGAAAAGGTAGCGCCAATGTAGATCCCTGTCTACAGAAGCATATAGACATATTCAAATGTCGTTCACCCGACCTCTTCTCAGCATATCATCTTGCAAGTTGCTATCCAATTCGATTGTACAAGAATGGCGTCCCAAGAAAAGACAGTCGCGAATGGCGGCAGCCATCATGCCACCAATGGCAAAGCCAACGGGCAAGTAAATGGCGTCCATCAAACACATCAGGAGCCCATGCCCCAGTATCCGAAGGCTACGAAACCTAGCAGTCAGCGCGGCGAGTCTCGTCTTTCGGGATTCATGAAACTCAGAGCAGCCTCCCGCCGACCATTGCCGACAGAAATGGGAGATGGCACCTATCGATTTGTGAAGCAGCGACCATCCCTCTTTAGGGATTTGCGCAGCATGACCTACTCAGGTACACTTGTTCGTTGGCGGCGCCGACCGCAAATACAGTGCTCTAACAGCTCTCAGATTTGAAAACGATCAAAGGCATTGTCGCTGCCAAGCTGAAGAGAGAGACCCAATCGGACGATAAGACCATGATTATGGAACGGACTATTCAGCTCGTTGCTGGTCTCCCCGACTACTCAAGACGCCAAGAACTGTTGACAAACGACTTTATTGACAAACTGTGGTACTCACTCGACCACCCGCCACTTTTGTACATGGGAGATGAGTATCGTTTCCGCCAACCGGATGGGTCAAACAATGTAAGCTACAAGGTGGAAATGAATTCTCTTCGAGGATTGAACTAATTGTGTGGGAATCGTAGAACCCGATTTTGCCTCGTCTGGGTGCAGCCGGCACGGCGTACTCGAGGACGTGCAAGCCGCGCGGTATGGGCCTTGGCGCGCTACCCCCGCCAGAGACGATCTTCGAGTCCGTCATGGCAAGAAATGAGTTCAAGAAAAACCCGAACAATGTTTCCAGTATACTGTGGTATTGGGCGACCATAATTATTCATGGTATGAAATTTTCTTCGCTGTATGCTGTTGGCCATACTGATACTGATGATACCTCAGATTTGTTCAATACGAACCCAGCGGATGGTAATATCAATAACAATTCCTCTTACTTGGATCTCTCCCCCCTCTATGGAAACAGCCAAAAGGCGCAAAATTCCATCCGAACTTTCAAAGACGGAAAGCTAAAGCCCGATGCATTCGCCGACAAGCGAATGCTAGGCAACCCACCAGGAGTCTGCATCATCCTCATCATGTTTAATCGGTTCCATAATCACGTTGCGGAAAACCTTGCTGCTATCAACGAGGGCAACAGATTCGCGCGACCCTCGCCGGATTTAGCCCCGGAGCAACTGGCTGCAGCATGGAAAAAATATGACGAGGAATTGTTCCAGACTGCTCGATTGGTAACGTCAGGCTTGTACATCAACATCACTCTCATTGACTACGTTCGAAATATTATCAATCTGAACCGTGCCGATACCACGTGGACGCTTGATCCAAGACAGGAAATGGGAGTTGCTGCTGGCACGCAAGAAGGCTCCCACAGTGGCGTCGGAAATTCTGTCTCCGCGGAGTTCAACCTATGCTACCGGTGGCATTCCTGCATCTCCAAGAAAGACGAGACCTGGATGCAAGATTTCTTCACAAGCCTACTCGGAAATAGTGAGACAGAGCTTGACTTGGCAGCCCTGATGACAGCTATGAAGAAGTTTGAGATGACTCTACCAGAGGACCCTGGCGAATGTCAATTTGGCGGGTTCACCCGGGATGCAAATGGTCAATTCAATGACGATGAATTGATGCAGGCATTGGCCGAAGCTATTGAAGAGCCTGGCGGTGCTTTTGGCGCCCGAAACGTCCCTAGAATCATGAAGCCCATTGAGGCACTCGGCATCATCCGCGGCCGAAAGTGGCATGTGGCGAGCCTCAATGAGTTTCGAAAACAATTCGGTCTAAAGGCCTATGAGACGTTTGAGGACATCAACTCTGATCCTTACGTCGCCGATCAGCTCCGAAATCTTTACCAGCACCCAGACAATGTGGAGCTGTACCCCGGAATCGTGGCGGAGGAGGCCAAGCAGCCCATGGCACCTGGAGTTGGCATTGCGCCAACCTATACCATCTCGCGCGTGGTGCTGTCCGACGCCGTGGCTCTTGTCAGAGGCGACAGGCACTACACGACAGACTACCACAGCGGTACACTCACGAACTGGGGTTTCAACGAGGCCAACTACGACCTTAGTGTCAACCATGGATGCGTCTTCTACAAGCTTTTCATCAGAGCTTTCCCCAACCACTTCCGGGAGAATTCTGTCTATGCGCACTATCCCATGGTGACGCCAGCAGAGAACAAGAAAATTCTTGCCAACATTGGTCGCGCCGACTGGTTTAACTTTGATCGCCCGACACACATCCCTGAAAAAATTAACATTGTGTCTCACAATGCTTTCAAGCATGTATTGGGTAACGAGAACAATTATCACCCGGATTGGCAGCAAGGATTGGGATACTTGATGAATGAGCGCAGTCTTCAAACAATGCTGGCAGATGGGCCCGATTTGCACGCAATCCAGCGTGCATCTGTCGGCACGTCGCTTTTTGGAGAAGAATGGAAGTCTGCGGTAAAGAAATTTTACAGTCAGGCGGCTGAGAGTCTTCTACTGGAGAAATCCTACAAAATTGCTGGGGAAACTCAAATTGACATTGTTCGCGATGTCGGCAACCTCGTGCACACCCATTTCGTCGCGCGTGTGTTCAACCTACCGCTGAAGACAAAGAACCACCCGAAAGGAGTGTTCTCAGAGCAAGAGCTGTTCAAATTTTTGACAATGATCTACATCTGCATATTCCTGGATTATGACCCAGTCAAGTCATTCCCTCTTCGACAAGCGGCAAGGGCGGCATCCGCTCAGCTGGGGTCGCTAATTGAGACCAATGTGAAATTAGGACTCACATTTGGCATGCAAGGTTTATACGTGAAAAAGTTCAAAAATGATGTACTGGCTCAATATGGTCACCAGCTTGTCAAGGCTTTGGCGAAAACTGGGCTGAACGCCCACGAAATCGCGTGGAGTCAAATCTTGCCAACGGCGGGAGCCATGGTACCCAACCAGGCGCNAATGGTGAGTCAGACTAAGAACCGTCCAAAAAATAAGTCAATACGCCCTCAAAGTAAAATACTAAACAAAAAATTAGTTTGCACAATCAGTAGACTGGTACCTGTCCGAGGACGGTCTGCCTTATCGCGCCGAGATAGAGCGAATCGCAGCACAAGATTCGACTGATGCGACAGACGCGCTGCTCCTTGGTTATGCAATGGAGGGCGTGCGAATGGCTGGCACATTCAGTCTGTATCGAACTGTGGCAGGCTCAGATACTATCAAGAATGACGAAGGCAATCCACTGAATGTCAAGAACGGCGACACCGTGTTCGTCTCGGTTTCGCCTGCTACCAGGGACGCTGGACTGCCGAATCCCGAAAAAGTTGACCCCAAGCGACCGCTAGATTCGTACGTCCAACATGGACTTGGACCGGAGCTTTGTTTGGGCCGTGAAGTCTCCCAGAATGCCTTGGTTGCCCTGTTTAGGGCGCTCTTCCGGCGGAAAAACTTACGCAGAGTTCCCGGTCTGCAGGGAGAGTTAAAGAGGCTGACGAAGCCTGATGGGAACCATGGATTCATGACAGAGGACTGGGGAACGGTTTGGCCATTCCCGACAAGTATGAAATTGATGTGGGATAATGAGTAGTGATAGCTACTGAATGTTTATTTGAGCTCGTATGTATCTGAATGTTAGGTTTAGCTGCCATTTTGTGTCCGCCAAGATCATGCATGAGGCGAGTTGTGTGATAGTGCTAAGAACAGCCTGCTACGTGATGGTTCACATTACTTAAACGGAGATAAAAACTAAAACCATGCGTTTCACAGACTAATAGATCTACCGTACGTTATGTATTATTTCTACAGCAAATGTGCGCCACCCCCTACACGATCTACGAAGGAGAGTTCGGTGGCTGCGTCAAGCCACCCAAGTTTAAGTAGAAGGCTATTGATAAAAACTTTTCGTTCCCTTCATTCTTTTCGCAACATTTTCACTCTTAATCTTCTCTCCTTACAACTCTACTTCCATTCAACCATCATCTTCGCCCGACTCATTTCAAACACAAACTCCCAAGCACTCTGCTCCAACACCGCTGTTTCATCACTCTAATCCAAGATGGTGCTACTAGCTCGCCTTATAGACCTCGCGATCTTTTTTCCTCTACTTCTTCCCCATTCGTTGGCCGCTGTAACAGGCCACCATGCCAATATGACCAGGCTACTTCCGCCCAAACAAGACCCTTGGTACCAAGCCCCGGACAGCTTTGCCTTCGCCCAACGTGGTGAGGTGATGAAAATTCGCCATGCACCAGGAAATCTGATGAAGAAACTCAAAAACTTGAAGAAATGTGATCAAATACTTTATCGCACCAGCAACGCGGATGGCGATCCCAGCTGGGCCGTCACTACGGTGCTAGCACCAAAGGAGCTTGCCCCAAATTGGCTGTCAGCGGTGTCTTACCAAATGCCTTATAGTTCTGTAAACCTGGACGAAAGCCCAAGTTATAAGCTATCAACAGCAGCCGCTGACGTTCGTTATGATGTTCTGGATCGCATGCTGGAAAAGGGGTGGGTCGTGATCATTCCTGACTATCAAGGCCCGAACTCGGTTTTTGGGGCGAGCAAATTCGCCGGGCGGGCAACATTGGACTCGATGCGTGCCTTTCATTCTGTGTCCATGTCGCGCTATGGTTTGCACTATGAGAAGCATTTCTATATTGCATGGGGATATTCTGGAGGCGCCCTTGCCACGGCTTGGGCTTTCATGCAGAAGCGGGACTATGCTTCGCCTATCGAGTTCTTCCTACGATCTTATGCTATCGGAGGCTTGTTTACGGATCTGCCTGAATCAATTATGGCATTGGATGGATCTCAGAATGCCGGCATGGCACTCAGTGTAATTTCTGGCCTGATGCAGGAACACCCGAATGTCAACGACACTATTCAACTTACCGCCAAGACGGCCGGGCCGTTCAATATTTCAGTTTTTGACGCATTGCGGACTCAGACGGTCTCCGAGACCATGTCTGCCTACGCATATCACAACCTAAGTGACTACTTCGCTGGTGGTCTCAACGAGGTCATGAGACAGTTGCGGGTATCTGGGTTTGACAAAGAAATATCGCTCAATACCAAGCTGCCTCCGGAACTGCCGAAAGAAATCACATCAAACTTCTTGTTCTACCACGCAGTCAACGACAAGATTGCTTCGATTGCCGACCTCGAGTTTCTTCTTAAAAACAATTGGTGCAAAAAAAGACTCGCGATCGAGCTGCAGCGAAATCATGAAGGGGGTCATGAGGAAGCTCACGACGCTGCAACGGACGCCGTTGTCGAGTGGATGGCGAGACGGTTCGCGGATTTGTCCAAACTTACACCACTAGATTCGGCCGATGCCTTTGAAGAGGCGAGATTACACAAACCCGGACAATGCTACTTCCATGAGGTGTCTGCGCACGCCGCATACTCAGACATGGATGAGTACCAGGACTGATAGACCCTGAGGGAGTGGGAAGCGGCTTCCGCCAAAATCTTAGTACGTGCTGGGCCAAGTTATTCGGCCGAGGTGGCAACGGACACTGAGCTAACCCGTAGAGCTAGCCCCTGGAATCGTGTGTGCCTCTTCCATTTGCTTTTCTCGCTCTTTCCTTTTCCCGCTCCTTTCTTTTCTTTGTTTTCGTTACCTAGTAGATAGTTAAATAATCAAGCCAATATTCCGAGATCTGTCACTTTGTTACCTCTGCTAGCTATTATTGCCTTTACATCATTATTCCTCGTGCTAAGGTCCTTGGGCTTGGCGATTTCGTGCGATCTGGCAGGGAATATTCAAGGAG
Source organism: Lecanicillium saksenae (assembly GCA_027627215.1). Lineage (NCBI taxonomy): Eukaryota > Fungi > Ascomycota > Sordariomycetes > Hypocreales > Cordycipitaceae > Corniculantispora > Corniculantispora saksenae. Next base: position 25,595 of record JANAKD010000060.1, on the reverse strand, counting down.
GGGACCAACCCCTGGTTGACCTGCTAAGCTGAACAAGGCAATGGGGCACCGGTTTGAGCGAAAAAGCTGAAGACGCTAACGGACGTGGCTAGGCGCTAGTTGGCCACACTGGCCCCTGAATTGCCAAAATAGCGCAAGCTTTGTATGGGGTCTGTAACTGGCAAAGACAACACCTGGAACGACCAGTGCCACAACCATTTTGGCCTCCACTGCATCCACTGTAATGTGCCCTTTGACTGGCAGCCGTCTGTTTTTCAGAGGGTCGGTCGCCGCAGCTTGGTTGGGCCTTCTCCGCTCACGATGGGGCAGTCTGGTTGGTAGCCCTCGTTCATCGTCTTCCTTGTTAGGGAATATCGCCGGGTGGCACAGCTGTGATAGCCACACGCAGGCCTTCAACAGCATTGTGTTACACTAGATGCTGATGTATCGTCAGGCACAGGCTCAACACAAGGTACACTCTTCAGCAACGCGGAAAAGCGCTCTGCGATCGCCTGCCTATCCACCTTACCGAGTCCAATAACACAGTGACGTCCAAAGCAACTGATCACCACACACAGTAGAAGCCATCTCTCACGCAGCATGTCCTATCATACATACTAACTAACTAGTGGCCTCCAAATCCAAATTATCTCCACTGGGTGGCGCCAGCCCGCTGCCAATGCCCGGCCAGAGTCGGTCGCTGCGCAATCACAAGCGCATCCTCGCACGAACCGTGTGTCTGGCTCTCTATCCAGTCATCCATTCCATGGGTAATGCCATGAATCGCGAGACGTCTACTTCCCGGGACCTCGGGTAACCCGCTCTTGTGATGTATCCGTTAAAAGCCGCAGTCCCGTTGCAATATACTCAGACGTCGAAATTTGTCCAATTAATAAAAAAGGTCTGTTCCCCCAACACCCTGTCTGCATTCCATGGCAACGTAGCGACGTTGCCAAAGCGCCACCGTACCCTAGCTTCTCGTCTGCGACCGTGCGTGGCGCTGCCACTGTGACAGAATCTTCAGCGAAGGGGTTCACAAGGTTTTTCCTATATACTCTGTGCTACATCCACTTTGTGCCATCCGAATTTCGACTGAACAATATCAACCGATGGGCTTTATCGCGCTGGTAGAATGAAACAGGTCTCTCTCTTGGCGGCGATAGCTCCCCTGGCTCTTGCAGCCCAAGCCCCAGCAAGCGGTGGCTTGGCCCAAGCGCTCGACAAATTCCCAAAATGCGCCGTATGTCAATGACAGTCGACACTTGAGTATAGCCTTTGATCTCAGAAATTATATGCTAATGTTTGATATGATTAGCTACCCTGTTTGGCGGATTCGTTGGCGAAGACGAAATGCGATGACACAGCGTGCATCTGCGCAGACAAGCCGCTTCAGGATGGTGTCGCCATCTGTGTACTTCAGAAATGCTCTGTACAAGAAGCCTTGTGTAAGTCAACTGAATGAAATACCGCCACAGGGCGAAATCTGAACTTTTTTAACGGATGATGCTAGCCGTCAAAAATATTACGAACACAGTCTGTGAAGTGCCAGTTCGCGACCGAAGTAGCAAGTACACGATCGTTTCGAATACTTTGGGTGTGATTTCTGCCCTTTTTGTCATTCAAAGGTTTGCCTATAAGCTATGGGCTGGGCTTGATTTCGGCTGGGACGATTGGTTTTGCCTGATCACCATCATCAGCGGCGTCCCCGCAACGGTCTTCAATGCCCACTGGCTGCCACAGAACGGCATGGGCCGCGACGTTTGGACATTAACACCGGATCAAATAACGAAATTTGGGCTCGGCTTCTACGTAATTGAGGTGCTCTATTTTCAACAAGTGGCTACATTGAAGCTGTCGCTACTCTTCTTTTATATCCGCATCTTCCCAAGCCGACCCGTCCGTCGGTTGCTCTGGGGCACCGTCGCGTTTGTCTCCATCTGGGGTATTGTCTACGTGTTCTTGGGAATATTCCAATGCACTCCAATTAACTTCTTTTGGACTAAGTGGGACGGTAAGCACCCCGGGCATTGCATGGACATCAATGCCCTGGGTTGGTCCAATGCGGGCATGAGCATCGCAACAGACATATGGATGCTTGCTATTCCTATGTGGCAACTCAAAACTCTCCAATTGGACTGGAGGCGAAAAATAGGCGTCGGTATGATGTTTGGAGTGGGTACCTTGTGAGTCGTGTCCTTCCTGTCCGATATCGTTGAAGGCGCAGACTAACATGCAGCAGTGTGACCGTGGTAAGCATCCTCCGCCTCCGCTCCCTGGTCACTTTCGGGGCGGAGTCCCAGAACCCGACGTGGGAATTCCTTGACGTGGCCATGTGGTCGGATATTGAGATTAACGTCGGCTTAATGTGCACTTGCATGCCGTCTTTGCGATTACTCCTGGTCCGTCTGTTTCCCAAGGTCCTGGGCACTACCCAACGCTACTATGCGAAGTACTCCCATTCCGGGAACAAGTCGGCTCACGACAGAGAACCCCGAAGATTCGGTACCGTATCAACTTCCAGAGCGGAACAAGACACATTTCAGGGGCGCCATGAGCTGAATCAGATTTCATATCAGAAAAGCTATGCGGTCAATTATGGCGACACTGACGATGTGGAGCTGGTTTCGGGTGCCAGTGAGATAGATATGAGAAGCGCAAAGTCACTCACATCCATTTCTGCCCGGGATAGTTCAGAAAAGGTACACCGCGGTCCATAGATGTACTTAATGATTAATAGTTTCATAATGATAATACTTTGACAACACTCAACTACTGTGTCCAGAATCCCGCCCTCAACACTTTCAGATAACATGTATCAGTCTCTGTATTGTCCCCGATTTTTGATTTTCTAAACAGAGGATGAAAGGAGTACATTCTGTAATGGACAGATTGTATGATTGATCTTTCTATGATGGGAATGGGGCTGGACAACCTATATCTGCATCTTGGCAGCAACTTTGTGAATTTCGATGTTCTGTTCAATTGAGAGTAATACGGTCCCTTCCGAATTTTCGTTGCATGCAGTCTGATCGCTGTGCTGACCCTGACCGAGTTTAAGAGGTCCGGGCACCCCTGTGCTGAACAATGTACAATGAACATTGGGATTCATCGCGTGACATCTCTATTACCCTCTGAGTTCACGATATGCCGAAACTAATGCATTACAGTAAATTTACCCTACAAAAATTGATTGTGTGCATTCTCCGTAGCAGGCTTCTACTATCGCCGGCGTCAGTGAATCGTTGTGCGATTCAATTCGGATGATTGGTGGTATCAGCTGTCGCATAATTACGTGACATCATGCTCATTAATACATCAGTATGAGAATTAGATGAATTTAATCCAGAATCAGGGAACCGTACCGAGAAATGCAAGCGATCTTGTCTGTTTTGTTGCAAACACGGCACCGATCACGTGAACGCCTACAAGACTGCCGACACCGACGGCGCGGCTGGGGCAGCCCACCGCCGGAGAAGTCGTGTAAGTCAGCTGGTCGGTGCTGGAAACGAGAACAGAGTCTCGAACAAAGGGCTAGAAAGCTAATAATTGGGCCACCGCTTGTGTATATATGTGCTTATCATCTTGCACTCGCACTGAACTGCATCTTGCCTTTTCTTTACCACCAGCAAGAGGTAATCTTTACTGCCTGTCTTGTTTTGCACACAAATTACACGCCATGTCAATGTTCAAGAATTATCTTGGCCTTGGACGGTCCAACTCTGTCTCGGAGCCCAAGGATGATGGCAAAAACACTGTCCGGGCCCTTCCAGCCTCTTGGTACACATCTAGAGATATGTACGAGCTGGAGCGCCGTGCCATTTTCTCTCGCAAATGGCTCCTGACTACCCACAAGCTTCGTCTCCAGAATTCTGGAGATTGGCTTCGATACGAGATTGCTGGCTTCCAGGTGGTGATCTGCCGCGATAGAACCGGCTCTATCAATGCCTTCCATAACATTTGCAGACACCGAGCCTTTCCTGTTGTTACCGAAGAGCAAGGCAACAACAAGGTATTCGCTTGCAAATACCACGGATGGTCATATGGAATGAATGGCAAGCTCGCCAAAGCTCCTGGCTATCAGGATATGGAGGATTTCGATAAGTCTGCCAACGGTCTCCTCCCCATTCACGTCCATATCGACCACAACGGCTTCATCTGGATCAACATGGATGGCAAGCCCGAGCCAGAAGTTAAATGGGACGACGACTTCGGGGGCGTCGACACTCAGGAGCGCTTTGCGGACTACAACTTTGACGACTATGTCTTCGACCATGCTTGGGAGATGGAGGGTGAATATAACTGGAAGATTCTTGCGGATAACTACAACGAATGTTATCATTGCAAGGTTGCCCATCCTGATATCCCCAGCATCGCGGATCTCGAAGCCTACAAGGTGGAGGTGAAGGACTCGTACATTGAGCACTACGCCAACTCTACGCCAGAGCAGATCGCGCGCGGGTTCAAGGTGGCTCCCACATACTTTTTCCCTAATGCTTCTATGAACGTTACGTAAGTTTTCCCAACCTCTAGAGGTGAAAGAAACGGACCCATCTGACCACGGAGACAGACCAAACTTTTTCTTCACTCAGCGATTCGTGCCCAGTGGCCCCACCACATCTGCCATGAAGTACGAAGTCTTCAGACATAAGAACGCCAATGATGCCGACTTCAAGCTCATTAGCGATATGTATAAGCGAATCATGTCTGAGGACAAGTACTTGTGCATCAACGCCCAGAAGAACCTCAGCGCTGGCGTTTTTGTCAATGGCGAGATGCACCCCACTATGGAGAAGGGGCCATTGTTTTTCCAAAGGAAGATCAGGGAAACCGTCCAGGAGCACTATGAGAAGGAAGTGCGAGCGGACAATGAAATCTGGCCCGCTCGGCAGACCCTGCCGTGCAACGCCAAGACCAGCGACAAGGACCTGGCCTTCTGCTCCAAGGTGGATTGCCACAGCAAGAACGCCAATAAGCTGGCCGCGAAGCAGATGGTTGAAGTGTAGTGGGCTGGACACCAACTCATTAAAATTGTATTCTCCCATTCCAGCATTCATTTTCCCCCCATTTTTATTTTATTGTAGCTTAGATAGGCCTAATGTGATGATCTTCCTTATGAATGCGTGGTGCAAAGTTTAGTGCGTGGTCTGATCGCCGCTGCGGCGCGAACCATGGGATGGTTCGTGAGCGCAGGGACCGATGGTATTAGCAATCATGTCTCTTTTTCAGTAACGAGTGGGCAAACTCCTCCATACTCTTTCCCGGCCGTGGCTGCTGCGGAAGAGGCGAAGTTTTCGCACAGGAAAGTCGTATCGCATCTCGGCGCTGGTCATTACTTCGTCTTATCTGAAGGAAAACGCGCCCAATGCAACCTTTCCGCAGCACGGCGCCTCGTCGACGACCCAAGACCAACCGCCACGATAGCAGTTGACCAAGAAGCTTTCTTGTGGACATGCTCCACTCCGTATCAAGCATGCCCCCTCCGGTTTTGCAACTTTGTCATAATGATCTTTGCTCTCCCCAAAACCCGGGGTGTGGAGTCGGCGCCCGCTACTGTCCTGCAGGTAGGGTTCCGATCCAGGCTAAAGTGTTCATGGACCGCAGTTCTAGACTTTTAGCACCACCCCCCTCCTGTCCCTAGCGACCATCCGTCCGGGACGCCTGCTGCCAATCACCTGGAGCAGAAAAGTAATGTATCGCGGGCGCGCTCAGTTCCTAGCGCCAAGCCTGTTGCCCAACACACCGAACCCAAAAAGCCATCGTCACTGGACCCCTCTTTTGTTCCCCAGTCAAACAGGCTGTGATATATTTACCAGTGGCGGGTTCTTCTCCCTTGTGGCGGAAGAAGTCAGACCTGCCAAAGGCGTCTTTTCATCTTCTATCATCTCCCTATTTTCTGGCGGAGGTATTTGACTACTGGTTTCCTGCTACTTAATGCCTGGACTTTATATCTCTGTGGCACTAATCGATTTCCCGTTACGGCCGTAAAGGAGCCGAGTTCGGCAAGCCTTCACACAAAGCGGGTAAAATGACACCTCCGGACGAAACCTCTGCTGGCCGCGGGCGGCGACGGTCGTATCACGCGTGTCTAACTTGCCGGTTTGTGGAATTGTTGAATTCATTGTCTTTATTCGTGCTATGATACTAATTCTTTTCCCATTTGGTGCAGCCGAAAGAAAACTCGCTGTCCTGGAGAGAAACCCGCCTGTTCCAGCTGCGTACGGCTGAAGCAATCGTGCGCCTATCCGCCTGCAGTGCGCACGACAAGAACGGGCCGATCAGTATGTGATGCGAGCGATGCTTTGTGCAGCTCCTATCTAACTAGACGAAGGAGGAGAGACTTGCACATCTTGAAGAAAAACTTGATCGACTTTTGAGTACTCGGTTAGTATCACCTCACATGATTGAGATGGGTAACGACTAACAAAATCTGTACCAGACAAGATCACCCACCTCTACAAGAACACCCAAACGAAGATGCACCAGATGCATCAGATGAATCGATCTCCGTCAGTCCCCCAGGACAAGATTTGACGTTCAAGCCTAGCAACACACAGACCACACCTCCGGCACAGCCCTCTATTGACATCGCCGCCAATGCGGGACCTGGGCCAGCAGATGTTGGTCTCGGCATCCGCTTATACTTTGAGTATTGCCATAGGCAGCCCATCTGGTGTTTTGAGTACGAAGATGTCGGCGACTTCAGCAAACTTTCGGAAGAGTTGGCATGCAGCATTCTGGCGCTCACAGCGCGATTCTCGCCAATGCGTGAGCGTTTGCAGAAGTACAACAGCAATGCAAAGCGACTCGTAATGCTTCGTGTGGCAAATAGCACAGTGGAGGTCTCAACCATTGAGAGCCTTTGCTTGCTTTCTTATTCCTCGTTTATCGGTATTTCTTTTACCTTTCTTAAAACAAAACGGACCTGTACTGACTGCGGCAATAGACGGAAATGTCAGTTTAGGCCAGTTTCATCTAGGCCTTGCCTTTCAGCTCTGTCGGTCTGCAGCTCTCGATGTGGAGGCAAGTTACTCCGACAAAGACCCCAATTCACAAAGAAAACGCAAGCTTTTCTGGAGTTTGCAAGTTTTGGAGCAATACTACGGGAAGCAGACCGGCCTTCTCAGCTTGGACACAGAGATTTTACGGCCATCTTATGCATCTTCCGTCTCTCGAGATATTTCTCGATCGGAGACGGAGTGCAAGCCGCCTCCTCTGCCTCGAGATGACCTCGGACACTCACGGCCAACACCTGATGAGCCAGGCGTTTGGAATACCAGCGTCCATCTTGGGTGGGTATGGAGCCGGGTACGAAAATACGTCTCCGACTGCGCCCAAAACATCTTCAATGAACCGTGGCGTCGAGATTCCATGTATGGCTCTGTGTTGTCAGACTTCATGGATGCTGAAAATAGAATTCCAATGTGTCATAGATATGATACTGTCAAATTCTACGAAAGAAAAGTCGACGAGCTCAAGGTCAACAGAGGCTATTGGACCACTTGGCTCAAGGAGCAGTTCACATATCATGCTATCCACACTGTTCTCAACCATCCATTTTTATACATCATCGGTGCCCAGCATAACTCAAATCTCGCCATACCGAATACATTCTGGCGTCGATCCTCCGAACTTGCGTTGATACATTCTACTTGGATTGTGCGCCTCATTGACATGGTGGTGGATAAGCAAGTGCAGCTGATTGACCCATTCTTTGGCCATATTGCTGCTATTGCTGCCACAGTCCATCTGTACTACTGCTGCGCTGCTGCGGCAAAACTCAAACATAAATCCAACACCGATTTTGCAAAGTGTCGGCGATTTTTGAAATGCTTCATACCTTTCTCTCCTGCGTGCGCTGCACTTGTGAGTCTGCTTCTCTCCTTCCTGCTATTCTTCCTGACTAATATGTTCACAGGAGAAAAATTTAGATAAAATGGCTCGAATTGCTGCCGGCTCTGATTCGATTGATGTAGAAGATTGGATGCCATCAAGAATCTACCTCAGCGTGCCCCTCATGTGGGATATCCTACAGTTTACATGTGTTTCTGGCTCTCCAGGAATTTTTACGAATGACTTGGCCCATGCGCCGCATCACCGAGATATATTGGAGGAAAATTCCGTGTTGGAAATCGTGGTGGCAACTTCACCAGAGATCAATATCAACACTGCCGATGGCGGCCAGGAGGCTCCAACTGTCTCCTACAAGGCATCTGTTTCTCCAGGTGGCAATCCTACGCATCACTTGCTGAGCACAGAGCCAGTGCCCTTGGCAGACAATCTAACGATGAACACTACTCCTTGGTTGTATGAAGACTCGTCTCAGTTTTCGGGCCTTGGTGATATCGACCTCCTGGATGCCCAATCAGAGGGCGGCGATGAGAGTGGAATGATATGGTGGGAGGGCGATGTGAATAATTCTCTGTTTAGCCACTTTTAGACGTGGTTAGACAGTTGCTCTGTAGCAAAATAATGACTGGTATAATTAATACATATCTATCTATCTATCGCGAGGACTGGAACACTCCCGGGCATCACCGCTATCTTGGATGGTTTCCCTATCTTCGCTCTTTTTCTTTTTTTTTTCTTTGGTCGTACCAGCCGTTTTTGGCCACGTCCAAGTGCCAAGGACCCCTAATCAGGCACGCCATAACAAGTCCAGAACGTACCCTCCGCCCACGTAACAGTAATCAGGCCGCATTTCTTGTCGGGTTTCTCTGCGGCCAGTGGCAATTGACCCGCTCAACTCCTCGTCTTGGGCCCGGCGTTATCGTGAACGCGAAGCTCAAGTTTCAAGTCCAGACTGCCAAGCGCAATCCCTCGAGAAAGCCAAACCGACATCGGTGAAGTTGGATGGAGCGTTTTGTTCCCGATTAGGAATGACCTTGACAATTGCTGCAGCGACTGAAATGCCGACTCCACCACCCAACGATCATGTGCGCTATGGGCGCAATCTGGACTGATCTATATCCACGCCAGGGGTGCGCCTCCCATGCAGCCATCTATCGTGTCGCTGCACGTTAACTCGTCATCCCGGCATCATGGAGCCACCTGTCAATACCCGCGACCGGCTGGCTGCGCCGCAGTGCTTGCTATTTTCGTGGCTGGCTCTATGCAGCTTACTTGGTAGCTACCATGCACGGTTGATGTCATGCACTTGGCCAAAGGATCAGATCTACACATCAATGAACAACGTGGTGTTAATGACTGGTCAGGCTTCCATTTTTTCAGCACATATTACAATTTCTTAACAGAGATGCGGGGTTGCAGGCTAACATATCACCAGTCGCCAACTAGCTATCGGCTCAGTCTCAGCCACCTAACATGGAACTAGTGCGTGATGGGACTAATGGTTACCATCTCAGCATCACAAGTTTGCCGGAAGCTGGATAATGGTAATCAGTATATTATTGCTATCAACTCGTCTTCTTCTTCAATCTACAGAGTCAGGTTCAAAGTTTGATTTCAGATGATCGTAATGCAAAACGTGGCAGTTTCGGTGTATGGTCCGTTGCGTAACATCTCGGCCGCTTCTGGGCGCCAAACCATCGACGGACGCACGATTTGGCCGATCACGTGAGCGCAACGGCACGGCTCAAGAAGTACGACGGAATGAGAGCTATTCGATGTGAGAGTTAGGCCTACAGTCTATAAGACCGCCGTATTGGATGTAATTCTGTTTTATTTTTTATCAACGAAGCTGTACAACGCTGTCGTTACCTTCAGTTGTGGCGATTACATCTCCTTACCTCTGCGGTTGAAACGCCATTTACACGAGTGTGACCAGCAGTATCGCAGCAAATCAAGACGACACACCATGACCAAAGACCAACAGGTCGTGATCATCGGCGCGGGTATTGTTGGCGCGAACTTGGCGGATGAGCTTGTTTCGCGAGGATGGAGAAACATCACCGTTGTTGACCAAGGCCCATTGGACATGCCTGGCGGCTCTACATCCCACGCTCCGGGCTTAGTCTTTCAGACCAACCAATGCAAATCCATGACCGGATTTGCTCGCTATACAGTGGAAAAAATGCTGAAACTGGAATTGGACGGAAAGCCGTGCTTTAACCAGGTCGGTGGATTGGAAATTGCGACAACTCCTGAGCGTTTGGAGGAAATAAAACGAAAACAGGGATGGGCTGCTTCTTGGGGCATTGAGGCCAAGGTTGTGGAGCCCGAAAAGTGCTTGGAGCTATATCCCCATTTAAACAAAGCACTTGTACTTGGAGGGCTTCACATTCCGACTGACGGCCTCATCCTTGCTGCTCAAGCCGTCCAGCAACTGATTGCCCAGACACGAAAGGTTGGCGTCAGGTACTTGGGTTCAACCACTGTCACAGGCATTAAGCAGGAGAATGGACGCGTCACTGGCGTCATGGTTGGCGAAGGCGTTATCCCTGCCGATATTGTCGTCTCTTGTGCAGGATTCTGGGGTGTCGAAGTCGGTGCCATGATTGGGCTGCCAGTGCCTCTGCTTCCCATGGCGCACCAGTACGTGAAGACTACAGCCATCGCCACCCAAGCTGGCAAATATCAGGAGAAAAACGGTGCTGGCCTGCCCATTCTCCGCTATCAGGATCAGGACTTGTATTATCGCGAGCATGGTGACCAATTCGGTATCGGCTACTACGGCCACCGCCCCATGCCAGTTGTCGCCGCTTCGCTCGGACCGACACCCGCGAATGTTGACGAGCAGCACATGCCCTCGCGTATGGACTTCACGCCGGAAGACTTCGAGCACGCATGGCAGCTTTCCAAAAACTTGTTGCCAGTCTTGCAAGATAGTGAGATCGCGGATGGGTTTAATGGCATCTTCTCATTCACTCCAGATGGTGGCCCAATCGTTGGCCAGGCGCCCAATCTCGACAACTTTTATGTTGCTGAAGCCATTTGGGCTACCCATTCTGCTGGTGTAGCCAAGGCCTTGGCTGAGGTTCTCACGGACGGAAAGTCTACAATCGACTTGGCTGGCTGTGACATCAATCGATTTGAGCAGGTTCAGCTCACTCCTGAATATGTCAAGGAGACTTCGTCGCAAAATTTTGTTGAGGTATACGATATCCTCCATCCCTTGCAGCCCAAAGATTCTCCAAGAAATATCCGTGTCAGTCCGTTTTATATCCGCCAGAAAGAACTCGGGGCTTTCTTCTTGGAAGGCGGCACATGGGAGCGACCCTATTGGTTTGAGGAAAATGCCAAGCTCTTGCCGGATCTCCCGCCAGAATGGCAGCCCGTTGACCGCGATGCTTGGTCCGCGAGATATTACTCACCAATAGCAGCCGCTGAAGCTTGGAAGACTCGCACAGCCGTTGCCATGTATGACATGACACCGCTTAGACGCCTTGAAGTAACTGGCCCTGGAGCCGTGGACCTACTCGCTCGACTTACAACTGGCTCTGTCTCACGGAAGCCAGGTGCTGTCACTTACACTCTGCTGCTGGATGAAGATGGTGGCATTCGAAGTGATATTACAGTTGCAAGAATTGAAACAGAGCTTTTTCAAGTCGGTGTAAACGGGCCAGTCGACACTGCTTATCTGCAAAGGGAGGCTCGCCTTCAGAACAAGCGCACGCCCGAACGCTCTGCTTATATCCGGGACATCACTGGTGGAACCTGCTGCATTGGTCTATGGGGACCATTGGCCCGTAAGGTGATCAGCAAGGTGACTTCCGATGATTTCACTAATAACGGCCTAAAATACTTCCGCCTCAAGAAAGCCAGCATTGCCGGTGTCCCAGTGGTCGCCATGCGTCTGTCATACGTCGGCGAGCTCGGCTGGGAGATTTACGCCAGCGCAGAGAACGGCATCCGGTTATGGGATGCGCTTTGGCAGGCAGGTCAAGAGCATGGCATCATTGCTGGTGGCCGCACTGCGTTTAACGCCTTACGTCTTGAGAAGGGATTCCGCTCTTGGGGCACGGACATGAACTCGGAACATGATCCATATCAGGCTGGGCTAGAATTCGCCGTCAAGATGGAAAAGACAGACTTCCGGGGCAAAGCTGCGCTGGAGGGTCGGTCGCGCGAGGGGTGCGCCACTCGCCTCCGCTGCCTTACAGTCAACGACGGCCAATCAATGGTTCTCGGAAGAGAACCCGTATATGTCAATGGGAAGGCATCCGGATATGTCACCAGCGCGGCATTTGGTTACACAGTCAGAAAACCAATCGCGTACGCATATCTGCCTAATGATGTTGCTGAAGGTGATGCAGTCGAGATTGAGTACTTTGGCAATCGGGTTGCAGCAACGGTGAGCGCTGAGCCTCTATATGATCCACAGATGGCAAGGCTCCGTGGTTAGATTATTACACTTCTAACAATTTCTTATCTCTATGACTTTTTGCCTTGTATTGCACAGTAGTTAATAAATGCCATTTCGATCATTTAATTATCCTTGGTACATTCGTATCTAAGTCTCTAAACCCAGAAAAAAATCGCCGACGTGTATTTGCTTTCCATCTGTGTGTGCCTCTAGTCAGGATGCATTAGGGAACCTTGCTCTGTGACCAGCTGCTACATACCGCTTGTTATGGCTGAAATGGCACTGTAGCTCTGACTTCCGTTAGCGGCTCTTCAGAGCCCCGGCCGCGAAGCCATCGGGGCCAGTTCTAATTCTAGGCCATTCCTGCCCCAGTTGGGGGGACACTACGCGGGGTCTCGCCCGGACATCGTACCACCGGAAGCCGCTCTTGACTAGACCGATATCGCCAAATGTCATCCGCAGAATGTATTACACGTGACCGGCTTTGCGGCGCACCACCGGCCAGCATGGATGGAGACGAGGATAAATAAAAGAATTAAAGCTCAATGGAAGGCGTTATCGGCATTGTTGCATTCGCATTGTTCCCCAGATCATTTTCTGACTGTGTTTGGCTGCCTCGGCTGGCCTCTCACTGCCTTTCAGCACTAGCTCTCCAACCCCCCCCCCCCCCGACTTGATACACCGAATCATTACCGCGCTCAAAATTGTCCCGCAGAATGGCAGCACACAGTAATTCCTACCTGATTGTCGGCGCTGGAGTCTTTGGTGTCTCGACTGCTCTCCAGCTGATAAAGAAGTATCCAAACGCTTCAGTCACGATAGTCGACCGAGATGCCTTCGACGCCGACAGTCGTGTCGCAGCGTCCTGGGACTGGAACAAGGTAGTCCGAGCCGACTACGATGATATTATATACTGCCAATTGGCCCTCGAGGCCCAAGACGTTTTTAACTCTGACCCTCTGTGGAAGCCTCACTTCCATGAAACCGGCATCTTCTGGATGGCTCGAGACGATTACGCTGAGGAAGTAATTCGCAACTACAAGACACTAGGCAGAAAGGCCGACTTGTCAAGTGTTTCTGTCAACGAAGCTCGGAAGATGCACGGTGGCTTGTTCCAAAATGCCGATTACAGCGATGTCAAAAACGTGCTGGTGAACAAGACTAGCGGCTGGGTTGCGGCTGGCGATTGCCTCCGCAGCGTGACGAGAGCAGCAATTGCGCTTGGAGTGAAGTACGTGGTTGCTGAAATTGCAACCTTGACACTGGGACCAGATGGACAGTGCACTGGCGTCATTACAAAATCCGGAGAGAGTATTTCCGCATCGCACACCATACTGTGCACTGGGGCCTACACTCCCAAACTTCTGGAGCTCTCAGCGTCCGCAACTGGATTGCCAGAGCTTCGCGCTGGGCACCGCATTGTTGCTGGTGGCATTACAACGGGTATGACGACGCTCAATGACAGTGACTTTGCCAGGCATGAAAAGATGCCAGTTGGAGTTCAGTGGTATTCTACATATGGTATGTACTCCTGACCAGATCCGAAATACTTCTTGGCATTTCGTATTAACCCAAATGTAGCGCCCTTCATTGGCAGTCTTCCGCCGACACCCGACCGGGAGCTGAAATGGTGGGGCCAAACCATCTTCAAAAATACCACAGAGATTGCACCAGGCCGGTTCATCTCTATGCCACCACCTCAAGAAGACTACAATCAATGGATTGTTTCTGAGAAATTAAAGCATGATATCCGACATGCCAGTCACGTTTTCTACGGGGAGCCCAGCAAAAGTTGGAAGCTGGACAAGTATCGCATCTGCTGGTACGTATAGCTCACGCCCAAGTTTAAGCTACGCTCCACCACTGACACAGGTCAATAGGGATGCATTCACAACAAGCTCTGATTTCATCATCTCCCCTCATGCAGCTGCCGGGGGACTGTATCTTGCCACTTGTGGATCTTTCCACGGATACAAATTCTTCCCAGTTCTGGGCAAATATGTCGTGCAGATGTTGGAAGGCGACTTATCCCCTGAGCTGCAGAACAAGTGGGCGTGGGATCGACAGCGGCCAGACCCTGCCAGAAATCCAGACTGGCCTCGGGTGGAGATGAGGAGTTATTTGGACGACAAAGTAAAGGCCAAGTTGTAATTGTTCACCCAGTACGAGTTGATATATTTTATTATAAAGATTACTATATTGAACAGAGAAAATCGTTTTTGTAAGACTTGCACCTGGGAAAGTGAATGGAGCGAAACCTAATATCAACAACACTCGCGTATACATACTTCCACACCAACGTGTAACTTGCATTACCAGAGGACCATGACCACAAGGGCCAGCACTGTTGTGCAAAGCGTCTTGGATCCGAGAGGCTTTGAGCCGCTAGCAGTGACGACGGGCATATTTCCGTTATTAGATGATCCACTGGAGCCTGAAGATCCGGAACCCATGCCACCAGAGCCACCAGAGCCACCAGAGCCACCAGAACCACCAGAGCCACCAGAACCACCAGAGCCACCAGAGCCGCCTCCAGCGCCAGAGCCACTACCGCCAGAGCCATCACCACCAGAACTGGAGCCACCAGAGCCTTCAGCGCCAGAGCCATTACCACCAGAACCGGGGCCAGAAGGGCCTCCAGAACCAGGACCTTTACCACCACTCGAACCGTCGCCACCCGATCCATTGCCACCTGCGCCTCCTGAGCCATTGTCGTTGCCATTTCCCTTGTCTGGAATGTGCTCATACAGTGAAACAACAGTACCTACTTGTAGAATTTGACGGCGAAACCTAGGCTTAGCTGGTGACCCTCCGCATGCAACAGTAGCATCGCCACCGCAAGCAATATCGCAGGCTTCATCCAAAAGCCGATCAATTATTGCCAAATCGAGGCCATCACCACAGTAACAATTCCTAAGCCATTGGTTAGTCCCCAAGTTCTCATGATGAATCACTCTCCTAGACTTACGAGCCATGGACAGCCATGTATCTTGCTTTGCATTTGTCACCACAAAACTGTAAACTCATTTGCTGGTTGGATTCCAAGTTGGAAAGTCCATCGAAATTATTTCGGGACGTCGCACAGCCGACCAGCCGGAAGTCTGCTACTCGTGGGGGCAGCGTTGGCCTTGGTTTTGGCGTCCCAGAAACTTGGGGTATAAAGGCAGGAGTTTTGCTAGACGAACCATGTGGCATACCCGTTGTAAGTAAGCTGGTAACACCAAGAGAGCTGATAGAGCCAGCAACAGTAGATCCAGTGGTAGGAGAGCTAGATGGGTTCGTGCCAGAAAAGCCGGGGCCAGCATTCGTAGACCTAGTGCCAGAGCTGGTTGACCTGGTAGAGCCGGTATTACCAGGACTGCGAGTACTTATAGAGCTAGTATTACCAGCACCAGTCGTACTAGAAGCAGARTTAAAGGAAGAACTGGTAGAGCTAGTATTAGCGGTACCAGTTGTGCCAGAGCCAGAGCCAGAGCTAGATAAAGAGCTATTAGAACCAGTAGTACCAGTACTACTACTAGTAGTAGTTCTCAAGCCAGTACTAGAGGAAGAGCTAATAGAGCTAAGATTACTAGGATTATTAGTACTAGTAGTACTAATAATACTAGTACTTATAGTACTAGAAGTAGAGCCTAATAAAGAGCTGGTCGAGCTGGTGTTAGTGGTATTAGTAGTACCAGCGCCGGTGCTAGAGGAATAGCTGGCAGAGCTAGTCTTAGCGGTACCAGTAATGCCAGAGCCGGTACTAGAGGAAGAACTGGCCGGGCTAATATTAGCGGTACCAGTACTACCAGAAGCAGAGCCAGATAAAGCGCTAGTAGAGCCAGTATTGGTGGTTCTAGTAATACTAGAGCTAGTACTGGAGGAAAGACTGGCAGAGCTAGTATTAGTATTACCAGTACGGCCAGGGCCAGTGGCAGAGGAAGAGCTGATAGAGCTGTGGCTGCCAGGATTACTAGTACTAGTAGTGCTAGTAGTAGTGCCAGATGAAGAGAGAGCAGAGCCAGTATTAGCGGTACCACTAATATTAGAGGTAAAGCCAGACGTAGAGAGAGTAGAGCCGCGGTTGCCAGGAGTACTACTAGTAGTAGTGCTAGTAGTAAAGGCAGATAAAGAGCTAGCAGAGCCAGATGAAGAGCTAGTTAAGCCAGTATTAATAGTACCACTAGTACTAGAGATAAAGCCAGACGAAGAGCTGGTAGAGCCAGTATTAATGGTACCACTAGTACTAGAGCTAGGGCTAGACGAAGAGCTGGTAGAGCCAGTATTAGTAGTACCACTGGTAGTAGAGATAAAGTCAGATAAAGAGCTAGCAAGGCTAGACGAAGATCTGGTAGAGCCAGTATTAGCGGTACCACTGGTACTAGAGGTAAAGCCAGATAAAGAGCTACTAGAGCTAGATGAAGATCTGGTAGAGCCAGTATTAGCAGTAGCACTGGTAGTAGAGGTAAAGTCAGCTAAAGAGCTAGTAGAGCCAGTATTAGCGGTACCACTGGTAGTAGAGGTAAAGCCAGATAAAGAGCTACTAGAGCCAGACGAAGAGCTGGTAGAGCCAGTATTAGTGGTACCACTAGTACTAGCAGATAAAGAGCTAGCAGGGCTAGACAAAGAGCTGGTAGAGCCAGTATTAGTGGGACCACTAGTACTAGTAGATAAAGAGCTAGTAGAGCCAGACGAAGAGCTGGCAGAGCCAGTGTTAGTGGTACCACTGGTATTGGGGGTAGAGCCAGAGGTAGAGCTCGTAGAGCTAGCAGAGCCAGATAAAGAGCTGGTAGAGCCAGTATTAGCGGTACCACTGGTGGCAGAGCTAGAGCTAGAGGTAGACCCTGTAGAGCTAGTAGAGCCAGACAAAGAGCTGGTAGAGCCAGTATTAGCGGTACCACTGGTGGCAGAGCTAGAGCTAGAGGTAGACCCTGTAGAGCTAGTATTGCCAGTACTAGTAGTTCTAGAGCCGGTAGACACAATTAGAGGTGTTGTTGATGTACTGCTTGCTGATGGTTGATTCGTCGGTCGTCCTGTTTGCGAAGCCAATTTGCATTGTTCGGCACCTTTGCTAATACCAGACGGACTCAAATCCACGCTGGTCAGATTCGCAATCTGCTCAAACTTTTCATTGAGAAAATACACATCGTAGAATCCTGGATCCGCGGCGAAACGAACAGAACCAGTCGTTCCGGCGGCGGCGATGGCTGCCTTGTATCCAGATTTAAGGCTGCCCTTGTAGCCTTTCTCATACAACGCAATTTTGTTTCCTGATTCAGTGGATACTGTTCTCCACTTGATGGTGTATGGCTCCGAGCAGATATCATAAAACAGGGTTGTATCTGGGATAGTGATGTCCACCTCCCCCGATATTATAAGATATGTGCCATATTTAGGCCAGGCCATCAAAACAACCTTAGACTCTCCGGGTTTCGCATTGGACGTATCGATGTACACAGTCCCCTCAGCATTCGGCGCATATGCGTACGCATTGGGCTTAAGAGCTGTTGGGTTTTCTTCCCCGATCTTGTAAACACCGACGAAATTGGATGCGTCGGGGTTTGAGGTACTATATCGAACTGTGAGCCATGGCTTGCCCTCAACGATTCCAACTGTACCCCAAGGTACATTGAAAGTTGACGGTTGTGCGAGTTCTTCGTCGTAATTGCCATTGGCGAGGAAGTGTGCAGTATAATCACCAGGTGCCATATATGGAGTGTTTATACACACTGTGCCAGATCGACCAGGGGCATACTGATACCCAGACCCAAGATAACTATCGGCCGTCGTTGACTGGCCTTTCTTCCATATGGCGATCCAATTACTTGTTGAAGGCTTAGCAGTAGCGTAGTCAAAGCAATATCCGCTTTTAGCGTCTTGAAGAAGCAGTTTACCCGTATCAACCTGAAAGTCGAGTGGCTGTGCGAGCTGCTGGGTGTAGCCACCATTGTATAAGAAGTAAGCTGTATAATTACCAGGTGCCAAATCGACGGAGGTACTTCCTTGGCCGCCTGAGAATGTAGGTGTTTTCAGAAAATAACTTGTCGAGGGTGGTCCAGTAGCTCCAGCAGTGTAGATCAGAATCCAGTTGTTTGTATCATATGCCGTGGTAGCCCAGTCGAATGTGATCTTTTCAGCCACGCTTGTGTCTCTCGATAGCGATCCGAGCTTTATCTCAAATTTGAGAGGCGGTGTAAGCTGGTCACTGTACCCGTTGTTGTAGAGAAAGGTAGCCGTATATTGGCCAGGTGGGAGAGCAATCTCGACTTCACCCGAAGCTGTGCCGATACTGGTCTTAGATGCGATGGCGGTGTCTACCTTCGGGTTTGGATTGCTACCCTTGTATATTGCAAGCCAGTTGTTACCTTTTGGGGCGGGGACTGAATATTTGAATGTGGGTGCCGCCTTGGTCTCATCTTTTGATAAGATGCCTGGTTTCACTTCAAACTTGAGAGGTGGTGCAAGCTGAGTACTGTAGCCATTGTTGTAGAGGAAGACTGCGGTGTAGCTACCCGGCAGCAGTGGAATCTCAGCCTGACCGGAAGCTCCGCCAAGTGACGTCTTGCTTGCAAGATAACTGTCTTTCTCCGGATTTGGATTACCACCTGTATAAATTGCGATCCAGTTGTCGTTGTCAATGCGGGAAGTCGTGTAACTGAAAGTAGGTACCACCGCACTGTCGATAAATGACAATGTGCCATTGCTTTGACGGCTTTGTAGCCATGAAGCTTTGGCAACCTCCTTTGTATCTGATGTTGATACTGCCAGGCCACCAGCGACAAGACCAAGCCACAAGAGGAGTCTCATCTTTGACGTGACGAAAAGGTTTCAAGCAAAGTTTGTAAAACGATAAAATATGTATTGTTTTTAATTGGTGAAGACGGAATTGAAAGTGAGACGATTGCCAGCAAACGGTGCGCAGCTGTTATTTATAGTGTTGCTGAAGGAAAAAAGATGTGCAAGATACTGGGCAGTTTACCATAGTACTGAGGTACAGCATCGCAGCATAGACCAATCAATTACTTCTTTGGTCGTAGGAAATACCCATGGTGAAACAAAACAAAACGGTGGTACTGGGCGATGGTATAAAGTTTGGCAGTTGTTAGTCTGATGCATTTGGCATAGAGCGAAGTAAATTGTGAACCGTCCAGGCGGATCGGTTTCCGAGGCTTCCGTTCTGCTCGGTCCATTTTAATGTTTTAAGCGATATCTTCTTTAAAACACATTGGGTAGAGTTACAAGTCCGTTATGACAAAGGCTTGGCTGCATAAGCTTAATGCACTTGAGACAATCAAATCATTCTAGTTGGGGTCATCCATATTGCTTTGCCGACATAGAATATTCTGTGGGATTATTGATGTGACGCTACCAAGGCATAGAAGGTGCCGCGTCTAGCTACTTTACCTCGACGCTGCCAGGATATTGCAGCTAAATTGCCATGATGTAGAAACTGGACATAGAGACTCAACGTTGAATGGCTTTTGTGTGTTCAAGAGTCGTAGTTCACACGGCAGCATTGGTGGAAACTTTGAGCTGGGCCCGCTCTCTACACCTTTCAAAATCTTAAAAATGACGAGCTACTAGAAAAGCCGCCTGTTGTATTATTGCTGTACACCGCTACAAGGCTTGCGTTACCGGGCTTCGGCCGGAAATAGCAACGCCTCAGCCATGTGAAACCTTCATTGCAACGGGCGACGATTTGGCAGCCACCGATTTTGTGCTCTCTTGGCCGCTTGCATAGCGAATGCTATACGAGGAAAAAAAAGGAAATTCAGCATACGGTCGTAGAATCCCGCATGGCTCGAGAATTCTAGACTAAAACTTCATCCCTCGCAGGCTATCGCACACGTGGACTATGTATACCGATGCTACATAGACGGAAGTAGCAATGCAGCACTGAACAGGCCCTAACGAGGAAACAATGGCGCTGTGGCCAACGGCTTAGGTTCCGCGGACGATCAGGGTCCTGGGCTGCGCCAGGCTCGCCACCCCGGTTTATACACTACTGGGATGCCGATCTTCGCGGCGCTGGGATAACAACTTCATTGTTCGCCCCCAAGGCTACAACAATACAGCTACATGGAATTGGCTTCTACACTTCTGCAATGCACGTAAAAGCGCAGCCGCAACAGCCATCAGGATTTGCAGCGACAGAATTAGGGCAGAATATCTGCAACACGGAAAGGGATGCATGTCTTAAAAGTCTATCCCGCAAACATTTTATTTACTAACTTAAATGCAGTAAGGTATGCCTGTAAGTGCGGTGTTAAATTCCGCTGTTTCACTACCAAAACCGGCTGCAGAACAAATCTACGCCCTGCAGTGGACAAAACGCAGCACAAGATACCACCAAGGCATGGTGGTACGAAGAACAACGGAATCATATGCCGAGATCGGCGATAAAGATTTAAGTTACCTATTCAGAGCGCTAACAGAGTGGCAGGCACATCTGCGAGAAAAATGCTTTGCCCGGCTCAGCATCTAATGTGGGCGCCTTTCACGGAGCAAGCTTCGAAGTGCGGCTTAATAAAGTTTCAGCAGCTAGTGCCTCGGGCTGCTCGCATTGGGGACACTCACGTCATGAACCAGGCTGTCACTGGCTTATGCGGTATTTTGGGCGCTCAGAGTAATATTCTAGGCAACGAGCGATTGGCTATTGTCTGGCCTGGCGCTTTGGTGCTGTGCTGGTGCTTCAAAGCAAAGCTGTCACGCAAGCGAAGCCTCTAATTATGGGCCACGGCTATAACAGGGAAAAAGCACAGGCCTAAACCGTAAAGAGATAAGTGTAATATTACCGAGCACTCTTCTTGAGCTGTGTTAGCATTGCTTAGATTACACTGCCACTTTTCTTATAGTTATTATACTTAATGCATAATCAGGAAGCTCAGTTTTAGACAATTATAGCCATAGCTATGCCAGACTCTGGACCCTTTCAAGATCTTTCACGTGGTTAAATGTCTCGTCCTTTTTATATCTGTGACTCTGGTTTTAGAGTCATTAATCTCTGTTGTTGCAGACCCTTGTCGAAGTTGGACAAATCGTCCTGGCGGTTTAAAAACGGTAGCGAGAAGTAGAGCGCTACACAAGACCGGACAGCCAGGAATAAAACTAGAGGCCAGAGTTTTGACCTGGCAAGGGTTGCCCTCCAATGAATAACAAAGAGAGCAAACTCACTCACTGGTGAAGCCAACGCGCCAGTCACCCTAGGTCAAGAACTAATGCGTAGAAATCCAGGGGACAGGACGCCGGTTGGCGCACAACAACTACACAATATGGTCAATGGAGAAAAGTCGACAATAAAGCAATATAATGGTAAAGCCTAAAGCCGGACATCAGCGACAAAAAGGTAAAATAGTATAGCAGAAGGAATACAGTGAACGGAAAGGAAGCGTAGGCATGCTACACGAATATCCGGAAGCTACTAGCCAGAGCCACTGATTAAAAAGTGCGGCGCAAACCGAGACCGGCGCTTCAATGCCCAGATGAGGCAAAATCAGCTGGGGAAATGGAGGGACGGAAACCGGGCCGGCCACCGGAAATGGACGGGAGAGAGGCGGACTGTGTTTTACAAATTTGACATTTACAACACAAACTAGCCCTTTCTTAGGTAGTACTAAAATTCAACTAATCAGAGGCTAGAAGGCGATTTTATAAGACTTTAAAGTGATAAAGCTCCTCTAAGGCAATACCAACTCAAGAGAGGAGATGGACGGCTTCTAATAGGACTTTCCTACCTCTCACTAGAGAGGACGCGTGAGTCGACCCCTTCACTCGTGTAGCCTCTCTCTCACAGCCCCCTCTCAGATGGCCCCTCTCTCACTGCTTCTCCCGCGCACAGCCTCCCATCTTATATGTGGCCTCTCCTTCACGTCCGCGCGTGTATAGGTGTAGCCTCTCTCGCGGGCTTTCTCTCATCAGCTTCTCTGTGGCTGAGAGTCTTTGCATTGGCGAGCTTGCTGCTCGGACTTGTGCTAATAAGGTATAGTATGTGTTGTAAATCTCAAAAGGCGTGTTGCAAAACACAGCCCTCGAGGGAGAGGGTCGGCCACTGCGGGAAATCTTTCACTCTAGATGTGGGGATATTACTGCGTCTTGTTTGCTCTGGCCCAGCCTGGCACAATTGTCCTGAAGAGACTGCATTATGAAAAGCCCCTTCATTGTTAGTAACAAGCTAAACAGGGTATTGGGGGGGTATTCTTCTTTCCTTCCCAACTTGCGAAAACTTTGTCATCTAGGTTTTTTTTCGCGAGGTCACCCTTGGTCAGCTTCTCCAGGTCGAGATGCCAAACTGCTTGCACACGGCGAGGCTGTCCTCGGCGCGCCGGACAGGAGGCCGAAGGAGGCAGGCAATGTTCAAGATGCGGAGTTGCATTTTCGTTGTATTTTTTGGGGGGGGAATATTTGGGATTTTGTTAGCAAGAGACCAAACTTCGATGGGGAGCGGCGGGCCTCTTTATACTCGGCGTGTGTCGCATTTCATTGTCTGTTGTTGCGATAGCCCGGCAGTGTACAGTTGTCCAACATGATAGTTTGATAACAATGTTGATTTCCTTGGGGAAAAGGTTCTAGCTTGGAGGGCGACGGACGTGGCTGTTTACAACGTCTTGCATTTTGACAGCTGGGGTGGAATACAAGCACCTCTTAGCATGTGTCAGGCCAGCTGGAAATAAGCCCGGCTAACCGATTCAGCGTAAAACTGTTCAAGCTTTAGTGTGATGGATCGTTGAGATGAGTTGAATTTCAGTGTGCATGAACGCTTGAACACACCATGATCTTGATCTGAAATGTTTGCCAGATGGCCGTGGGGGTAGCCAGTCGCCGTGAAACAAGATGTCGCTAGCAGCACCTTTGGCCGTTTAACCTCCGTGGCATTCAGGGACCGACACAGCAAATTACAGACAGAAGAAGAAAAAAAAAAGGAAAAAGAAATTAACCTAGCGTGATTGAATCACAGTCATCTGCTCTGCTCCGCGAATTGGCGCATCATTATATTCTAAAAACTTCGACGGGCGACCGCTGCGTCTAGGCGTGTTGTTTGTGGTTGAGGCGCAATACCATGTTCGACCTGCAAACGAATGAGTCCAAGGCAGCCAGCAGAGTGTACATTCTTCTCTCGTCCGTATTTCAAGAGGTAAATAGCCACTTGGATAAAATGCCACTCCATGGCCCCTCCGCAGATCGTTCTGGCGGCGACTGAGGCTGGACCCCCCCCCCAAAACGCGGGGAAAACGGCTGCCTCTGTGTAAGCGCGGCCTGTCATTGTCGCCGAGTAGCCCCTTGGGCATTGAGTCATATCCCAAGGCTGAGGATACGAACACCAGCCCGCGCTCAACATAAAAGCATCCCGCGTCCATACCAGCTTCATCACCATCATCGACGTCACAGTCTCCCCTCCGCAATCATGAGCGAACCTCGTCGCGTGCCCCTCACGGGGTCCTGCCACTGCGGCCACATCCGGTACATCGTCACCCTCACGCTGCCTCACCCGCACGACGCCTCCAGTGCCTCCTCCGGGCCCTCGCGGCGCGCAGCGCTTCTACAGATGCAACTGCACCGTCTGCCACAAGATGGGCCACTTTCACGTCCGCCCGTCCTCGCCCACCCACGACTTTCTCATCCTCTCCCCCTCCGCCACCGCGTCACCGCTCGATGAGCTCGGCGACTACACCTGCTACGAGGGCAACCTGCACTTTTACTTTTGCAAGGCTTGCGGCGTGCGGTGCTTCATATTCGCCGGCGACGGGGAGTTTGTGACGGTCGACCTGGAGGAGCTCGGTGTTTGGAAGGAAGGAGGAGGAGGAGGAGAGAAGGTGGTGAAAGCGTGGCGGCCGAGATTGGGAGGTGGTCATCCGGAAATGGGTCACTATCTGAGTGTCAACGGGCATACGATTGACGCCGGGCAGCGCTTCGACATGAGGGAGCTGACGGAGAAGGAAATGGTGCAGTACTGCGATTGTTACAGCCCGGAGGAGGACGAGGCGCCGCTTCGGTATGGGAAGCCTCATGTTCACGGGTCATATTAAGCATTATCAAGTTTGAATAAGTGGCTTTTGTCTTTCCATTGGAGTAGAATTCAAATGTACAAAAAAGGCTAAGATGGTGCAAAAGAATACAGAAAATTCCAAAAAAAAAAAAAAAAACACGCAAGGCGCGTGCAGACACTCCATGAAGAAAACAAGGCTATTGCGTGAAATGAAAAAAAGACCCAAACGCCAATTTCCAAAAAAGAGATGGGGATTCCTTTCACCGGCTTTCCCGCATCTCCGTCGTCCCAAATTTTCCCAATTCTTTTTTCCCATTCCTGTTTACTTTAAAAAAAACAGGATTAAAAGAATTCCATGGCATAAAACAAAAAAGAAAAATGGACGCATAGTCCAGGTATCATTCCCACACGACCGTACAAGGTCGTCTCAATTCTGAGCCCAATAAAAACCGACAGTGAAAAAAAGGAAACATTGTTGTGCTTAAAAAGGTACATGAAGAAAGGGTGATCCATCAGGATCGGCGCGACTCTTTGCGAATCGGATAAATGCCTGCTGTTGGGCGCCGTGAGGTTGCTCAGTGCTGGCTCGTTTTGTTGTCGGGGTTGTTCTGTATTGATAACCAATGCCGACAATTTTTTGGCCCATGTCAAAGGGGCGAGATTGTTTGCATCTCTTTTGTCTTGATTTTGTCTTGTCTGCCTTGTTCCTTTATTTTGTTTTTCAGATTAGCCCATCTTGACATCGGCACTGGCGGGCTCGGTGGCAATGGCCAGAGGGGACTTTTCGTCGAGCACCATGGTCTCATCCTCGGGTTCGCGCTTCTTGCCCATGCGCTCGCACCATTCCTCGGCGCTGACAATGGTGCCGTCGAGGACACCGGTGATTTGCGTCACCATGTCCAGACCCTCCTTGGCGAGCACAAGCACCTTTTGCGCGCCTTCACGGAGCGCAGAACTGTTGTCCTTGTTGGCGTCACCGTTGGCATCGTTGGGGTTCTCGTTCATGGTGGCGAGGCGGAAGCGCTGAGGCAGACTGGTGAGATGGCGGCGGACGAGAATTCTGGCATTTTCGGGCAGAGCGCCGCCGGCGTACTTGGAAACGGTGGTGACGACTTCTTGCAGGGTCTTGAGGATATCAGTCTTGATGACTTGAATGCGGTTGGCAATTTCTGTGCGAGCCTCTTCGGGAGTCTTGGTGCCGCTGCCACCTTCAGCGCCGTCCATGACATGGTCCCTGTCGTCACCCTTGCCCTCGTCGAGTCGGGCCTGGGTGTTGCAGGCACTTTCGTATTCCTCGAGGGCATCCTTGAGCGAGCCAATGGCCTTGTCCATGCGGCCGTTGGTCCAGCGCAGCCACCTGAGGCAGTACTTGAGACTCTTGAGGCTCTC